>JAPYZC010004033.1:0-10948 GCA_030522665.1 Ichneumoninae sp. A BG-2022a
ATTACTTAAAAATCTGAAAAAATTCATACGTATTCAGAAAAATAAACGAATCATTTTCATAAAAAAAAAGTTTTGTTGCCGGGTAATTTGTTACCCAATCAATTTTTTGATGAATTTGTTCATAACATTTAGCAATTATTATCATACAAAATTAATCTTCTCAGTACCTTTAGTAAACATGATTTTTTTCGGATTTTTACAGCATCAAGAAGTACTTGCAATTTTCTCTTATTGTTGTCGAACTTATGCGAAGTCAGCGCGCAGCGAGACTCCCTCCTTAATACGTACTTCAAGTACTTAGGGTATTTGCCCAACTCTGGTTTTGAGAATGGGGCGAAGCATGGAGGAAACTTCGGATATCGGAATCACCTTGAATGTCTAAAGTGCCGCGTGCGGCAGACACGATGATTATCATCATCGTCGTCATCATCGTCATCATCATTGTCTCGTGATCCGTTGCGGGGCACGGCCGCGCTGTAGCGCTTTGTCGTACATCGAAACAAACAACGTACAATTAATTTCATTAGAACGGAGGATGGAATGTAAACATATTGAACGGGTCGGCGTTCGCGAGGGACGCATGCGCGGGATCTTTCCGTCTGCAGTTGATACACATCAATGACGACGATTTTTGCCTCGCTTAAATGGACCGCGCGATTGTACGCTCGATTAAAAAAAAAGCAGTCTCTTTCAACGCAGATGATTTTACGACGAAAGGATAACCATGGTCGTTTTGTGTTCTCAATGGATTAAGCTTTCTCGCGTTTGTCGCGACTGTAAACATTGACGGAAAGCAAATCGGAGAATCCGATTTTCGGGAATTCAACTGATAAGATCCGTAAATTTCCGGCAATCCTTTTTTATCGTCGCTGAGCAAACTTCTTAGGCTTGTTTTTTCAAACAGGAAATTTCCGAGATTAACGATTAGGCAATCGAAAATATATTGAAGTGTACTGATTATTATTATTATTTTTATTTTCTTACGAGCACACAAATTTGATCCAAGGGGGTCGACCAAATATCATCGAAATTCAACGTTGGATACCTCTTGGTATTTTAAATGCACGTGCGTAACAAAACGTACGTTTTCGGTACGCGAAACTTTTTTTTTATCCTCGGGTTGATGACATGTTTTTTTGGTGAGATGCTTTTCTTCACGGGCACATCCTTGATAGTGCTTTTACGACGCAATTTATTTGTTGACGCTCGAAAGAATTTATCAACGAGCAAACAAAGGTAAAGTAGATCAATCTCGGGACCTCAGCTTCTAATTTACGTATCTAATTAAACATTTTAACGATGCATTTCTTGCCTAATCTCACATACTTGTGAATAACAAAACGTACGTTTTCATCACTCGAAATGATTTTTTTTACACGCGTCGATAAGATGCTTTTTTTCAAGACTTTTTTTTTCATACGCACATCCTGACCGTGTTTTTATGACTCAATGAATCATAAAAAAAAAATCATTATCCATGCGCAAATACAGGTAAAAGAGATCAACATCCAGTTCTAATTTATATATCTCAGTAGAAATTTTATCGATGGATGTCTTGCCCAATTTTAAATACTTGTTATATATCTAAGTAAAAATGTTATCGCTGGATGTCTTGCCCAATTTCAAATACTTGTTATATCCAAGTAAAATCCACTTGGGTATATCCAAGTGATATATCCAAGTAAAATTTTTATCGATGTATGTCTTGCCCAATTTTAAATACTTGTTAATAACAGAATATACGTTTTCAGCCTCGAAACGATTTTTTATCCGCGCGTCGATGAGATGATTTTTTTTTCTGTAAGACTTTTTTTCATTCGCACAGCCTTTACCCTGTTTTTATGACTCAGTTAATGAGTTAAACATTTTTTTTAAAGAATAATAAAAAAATGTATCCACCCACAAATAAAGGTAAAGTAGATCGACCTTTAGTTCGAAACCAGGAGGCAATTAAGTTTTAGCAGTTAATTCACACACCGTTAGCCACGCTCGGATGATTGCAGAGGGAGATTAAAACATTGCCTCTAAAGCTTGGTGATAAAAGTTGCGAAGCTGGTTATACCCACATATCCCACCTGCCTAGTAATCATTAAATTACAAGTCGCAAGGTGAAGCGAGCGGTGAACGGAAGGCGATCGCATTTTGTCAAAACACCGATTTTTTTTGTCTTTTCGCGGAATCCTCGTAGATTCATGGCTCGTCGAATTTAGCATTGCCAACGAGCTCGTTGACAGATGTTAAACCGGTTTTTGTCGAACCCTCGTGATTCGGAATGGTCGACATTCTGCAGACGCGTATAAGTATCGCCGTGGTCGGCACGACGGGGAAGGTCGCATTTTTAATGTTCCCTGCAAATTTTTCGTCTACCCTGCAACACGCTGATCGGCCCACCTCACGCGAATTTCGGCTCTCCCACAGCGGCCCCCAAAACCGTACTCGACGAAACGCCGTACGATCCTTTATTTTTTCATTTAATTTTTGCTCTTATTTTTCTATTTAATTTTTGATCTTTCATTTTCTTATTTAATTTATTTTTCTTTTGTTTTTATCCAACGATCTTGACTGCGAATAGAGGAAACGTGGACGTTATTCCGCAGGACGCGTAAACTCGTTTCGAATCGCGGCCGTAAGCCTCAGTCACATGATAGAAGTCTGGAAAAAGGTCAAAAAACAGCCTCCGCGTTCGCAGAGGTTCTCAAGTGGGAATCTCGAGATCCCGGACGGCCGCACGTGACGATGTTTATACTGTAAGCGAGACGCGCGAATTGCGTATCAATGCGGACGGCGATGTTCAACCTCGCGAACGAGATACGTGGGATGTAAAAATATGCAAATTTGTTTTCTTTTTTTTTCTCAAAAATAAATATGATTTTCAAGTGTGATGTGGAAATCTTAAAAAGGGCAACGACTCTTTTGATGGCAACGATGTACGGGCAGTGGACTATAGATATAATCTATCGATACTTTTACTAATTGCGATTCGATGAAAGATACGAATTGCGTCGAAGTTCAAGTAATTTTTTATATTTATGGCGCAATGGTCTTAAAATAAAAATCCGAATAAAATTTTATTCGATAAAAATGTTTCATATTTATGACGTAACGGTCTCAAAATTAAAATCAAATAAAGATTTTATTCGGTAAAAAGTTTTGAGTTTTTATTTTGTTTTCCAGAAAACTCTGAATGTTAGGCAATTTTTACATAAGTTTTCTTTTTTTTTATGTTTTTATTTTTACGGGCACCGCACAAGAAATATCATCAACTGATATTTTTAAAAATTATGATCCGATGAAGAATACCAATTGCGTCGAGGTTCAATTTATTTTCGATATTTACGGCTCGACGATCGTAAAATAAAAATGTGATAATAATATTATTCAATAAAAATTTACCGATCAATATTGACGTCGAATCATATTTTTATTTTCGATCGGGTCGCGGCACAAAGTTCTGGTTTTTTCCAAAAAAAAAACGCTAAATGTTAGACAAACTTTATACGACTTTGTAAACTTTTATTTTTGTTTAGGTTTTTATTGTTGGAAAACAATTGTCAGAAATAAAAAAAAAAATTACGCATTTTACTTAATATCACGCATGCGATTTGCAAAAACAAGAAGATATCTCCAGAGAATTGAGAGTCGTTTTGTCTAAGATAATTCATCCGGAAACATAAGTATGTAACTTGCGTGTGTAGGAATTTTCACAACTCTCTAGAGCTCGATTCGTGCACACATAATATATGTATCGGGGAAATACCATCTGGACTTTTTCCTCCTTTCGAAATATTAGCTCCAGGTAAAGATTGGATCAGTGATGCTGGCTCAAATGTCGAACATTAGTTCCTGGAATCTCCCTAATTTCTTGCGGTCCCTGCGGCTTTAACATTGCAAAATAATTAATCGTTCGTTGCTTCGGCAAAAACCCATATTCTCAAATTCCACGTTTAGTCACGCATCCCACGCTCTCGTCTATGAGATGTGCGTCACTCGGGGAACCACAGTAGACGAGAAATTATTTTTCTACGCCGGCAACAACAACAGGATATTCTTTTATCCGATCCGATTAATTTGTTCTGGAAATAATTACTGTAGAATATTTTAAAAAATAATCGTGAATCAGTTTCGAGAGATTTTCCTTTCATTATCTGAATATAATCGATCAACGTCTCTGACCCTGAAGCGCACATCGCAGGCATTTGTTATCGTTTATGCTGAACTTGTTAAATATTTACAAAATATATTTTATCGACACCAATTGCTATTTGTTCTCGTACGCGGGTTCGACGACTGGCGCGCAATGCGACGAGCAAATCCCATTCAAGTTACAAACGTTCTTTTGATACTTCAAGAATAGTAAAAAATCCGAATAAATTGAAAAAAAAATCTTCCCAACAGATAAAAAAAACAATCTTTATTTTGGACCGGAATTCTACACAAAATTTAATTGTAGTATATTTGGGTTGCTTAGAGTTAAATTCAACCCACCATTAAATTTAGACGGTACAAAACTAAGGACTTTCTTATTTTTATTTTTAAGTATATTTTTTCTCCATTTCTGCTGTTATCAACAAATCAAAGTAGCTCGAGTGATTGTTTCATAACAAAAATGTCGATGTACCGTCGGCGTTCGATCCCCGATTATTATTGTTGAAGTTTAGAGTTAAATTTAACTCACATTTAAATTTCGATGAATAAAAACCAACGCATTTTTTATTTATTGTCAGGTATTTTCCCCGTTTTTGCTGTTGTCAATAAACCTAAGGAGTTCGAGTGATGGTTTCATAACAAAAATGTCGATCTATAGTCGCGTTCGATCGCCGATTATTATTGCTGAAGTTTAGAGTTAAATTTAACTCACATTTATATTTCGACGAATAAAAACCAAGGCATTTTTTTATTTATTGTTAGCTATTTTCCACCGTTTCTGCTGTTGTCAATAAACCAAAGGAGTTCGAGTGATTGTGTCATAACAAAAATGTCGATCTATAGTCGCGTTCGATCGCCGATTATTATTGTTGAAGTTTAGAGTTAAATTTAACTCACATTTCAATTTCGACGAATAAAAACTAAGGCATTTTTTTTATTTATTGTTAGCTATTTTCCCCCGTTTCTGCTGTTGTCAATAAACCAAAGGAGTTCGAGTGATTGTGTCATAACAAAAATGTCGATGTAAATCGCGCTCGATCGCCGATTTAACTCGCCATTCAATTCCGACGAGTAAAAACCAAGCAATTTTTTTTACATTTATTTTTACGTATTTTTTACACCGTTTCTACTATTTTTAAAGAATCGAAGGAACTCGAGTATTTGTTTCATAACAAAAATGTCGATGTAAATCGCGCTTGATCGTCGATTTAACTCGCCATTCCGACGAGTAAAAACCAAGGAATTAAAAAAACATTATTTTCTGGTTTTTTTTTACTCCGTTTCCGTTGTCAACAAACCAAAGGAGATCTCGAGCGATTGTTTCATAACAAAAATGTCGATCTATATGCGCGTTCGGTCGCCGATTATTATTGTTGCAGTTGTTCTGTCAAGAAGCGCCCGGCTGAGTATGTAAATAAGCTGTTAAGCTGCGATCGCGATTGGTTTGTTCGCCAGTGACGTCAGAACGAGGGGAGTTAACCTCGTGATACAGGGGAAACACTCGCAGAACCACTCGCGGGCATTTATATGGCGGTACGGGGACCCGCGTAAACTCAGTTTTCAATCTGCACCGGAAACGCGACATTGTCCATCTATCGCTGCTAACGCTCGCTGCTTTCATATCTCACTATATACATACATATATGTGTCTCGCGTTTGCAAAAGTGTTTACTGTTTTGTTTATTTTTTTTATCGACGAATCGAACGAAAAACCGAAAGTGACACGAACATAATCAAAAATAAAGGATTCTCGCGATTTTACTTTTTCCCCCCACGTCATATCGTCGAAGCAAAAAAATATCGATGCATTTTTTAATATTTCGGGCGACTATGACAAGAAAGTGGAGAACTTGATTAACACGCCAGTGCCAGTGGAAAACACATCACTCGACTTCTGGTAAATTTTTACTAAAATAATTTCATTTTCTTATAATTATTTTTTATTGGTCTCGTTGGAAAAGAAAATCACGAATAAATTATTAAAAATGCTTCAAAACTTAAAAAAAAAAATATTGCCTACTTTACAGCAATTTTTTAAAAATTATAATTATATGTGAGATTTAATAAATTTGTATTCGGAATGCAATTTAGATCTTGAATTCTTAGATGTTCGATAATTGTCGGCGACGATTCTTTATAGTTACGAATTTCCAGCTAGAGTCCTAAATCACCGCTCGTGAGAAACAGCGATCGCGTCTAGTTACTCATCGTTAAGTAACTCGCGGCTAAAGTGATCGTAAATAATTTTATGTCACTGACGATTATGATTCACGGAAGAGCGAGGTTTAGTGTTAAGTGTAAACAACACGGTGAATTACGATCCGCAAGGCTCAAACAGTCCGCAGCAATTAAATTCGGTGTCGGAGCGTCTAGTTCGTTGAGTTACACTTTTTGAGTCGTTAAATCTCGAAAAGCAATAAACTTCACAAGGAATAGCTTTTTTAAGAATTTTTTTTACCTTTTTCTTTCAATCTTTTAAGCAATTCTTCAAATCTTCGTTGCGAGTAATTGTTACCAGTTAATGCACCTATCAATGCATCGCGATCGGTTTACGGTCTTTTTCCTCGTACGACTCTCCGACTGAACGAAATGAGGAATATAAACTAGTTTTGCGCATTTGCTTATGCGCGAACCGCCTTTGCCTTGCACATTATGGATAATAAAATGTTTTCGTAATTGCTTCGAATTTAATGGCACGTGCATTAATACTCTGAGATATGCTGTCATACAGATGCAACACCTTTAACCGTGAAAAAAACATTAGTAAAATGTTAAACATGCAAATTATGTCGGACATACAGAGTGCCATACCACATCCAATTTTCATTTCAGACGAGTCGTATTATTTTTTTTTTTATAATAAAAGATGTTGAAAAATGTGGAAAAAGTTTGCAAAAAAAGATGTTGAGCAATGTGGACAAAATTTGCAAAAAAAAAAAAATGTTGAAGAATGTGGCAAAAATTCCCCAAAAAAATCCCAGACGTAAATATCGGTCCTCCAAAGATTCCGCAAAAATTGGGCAACGATTCGTTGAGACATTTCAAAGAAACAACGGTTTTACGAGGTTATAGATGTACATAGAACGGGTTAGCGAGTACATAGTAATTTAGGTAATTCCGTCTGACCAGCGATCGATTGTCCCTACTGAAGACGATGTGAAACACATTCTCAAACGTTTTTACCTCACTCCGCTGTGTGCAACGTTAGTTATATGTCTTCCTCTCTCGACCGTAAATGTTTCACATAGTCTTAAGAAAACGTTGCGCGATAAAAATCAGAAGGGCGTATTTCGCTATGTACATGCGTGTAAGATACGCCGTTCTGGTTTTGGTCAGGCGACACACCTCGTCGAGAACCAGTGCCAAAACCGGCTCCGCATGCATTCAATTAGTTGTCGATCAGTGCTATTTAATATTCAATATACGCCAGTGGATTTCTTTATTATGCAACATTCATTAGAGAAAGCAGAAACATTTTTTTGATCATCGTAAAATAGATTCCCGTACTCGAGGGGGGGACTCAATGGGTCAAGTGCTACTTTTTTTTTTCATTTTTCGGCGGTTCATATCGCAACCGAAACCGATAGGTATCGAACGTTATTCGCTATGTCTGTACGGCCAGACGATCCAATTTATATTCATCGATAAAAAAAATAAAAAATGAACTAGAATTTGGGATAATCCCAACTGAGTCTATTGGACTCGAGTCGCCAAATGAGTCACCGGCGGTCTTTTGACTGTTCATTCGCACTTCGCCGAGACGAAAAGGCAATGGCGATCTCAGCCTCGTCGAAGCCTATTCCATTTATATTTTTAGATCTTTTTTAATTTCTTTTTTATTGCAACATCCTGATCGTTCGAACAGATTTTGTCACTCTCGAGGCCCTGAGTATGATCATTTTTTATTTTTTAATTTTAGCACTCCATCGACGGGAAAAAGATTTTGTGGACCTAGTTATGTATATAGCTAGGATCTATATGTTTCGACTTTTTTAATGATAATTTTATTTTTAATATTCAACTTTTGATTCAGCCCAAACTATAATTATACAGCACTTGAGTCCTGAAAAGCGCACAGTTTATTTTTCTAAATAAAAAAAAATGTATACATTCTAGAACTTTATCGTGAGCAGAAAGTTCGAGAACAAAATTGTTTTCGAACTTCCTATTGTCGACAGCGATCGCGATATTTCTCGTTTGGCCAAAAGTAACGCGCAAAACTGCGATATGTGAGGTGATTTATATTTTTAGATTTTAACATTTTTTTTATATACAACTTTTGGTTCAACCCAAAAAAATAATTATACAGCACTTGAGTTCTAAAAGGCGCACAGATTATTTTTCTAAATAAAAAAAAAATTTACACATTCTAGAACTTTATTCTGAGCAGAAAGTTCGAGAACAAAATTGTTTTCGAACTTGCCGTTGTCGAGAGCGATCGCGATATTTCTCGTTCGGTCGAAAGAAACGCGCAATACTGCGATATGTGAGCTGGGAGATTGGTACAAGTGGATTCGATTAAACCTCGTCGTTCCTATCGATTGCCGTATTGATCTTTTCGTCCCTGAATTAATACGAAAATCAAATACAAGTTTCATTATTATTGCCGATTGTGTGATAATGAGTGGCCGATCTATCACAGCTGTCCGGCGTATCGGAAGAAAAAAAAATAATAAATCGAAACGACGATAACGAGAACGCCTCGCCGTTTCGCGGTCTCTCGGGGAACCATGACAATTGTAGCAAAAACTGCATATATTCCGTGTATTGATCCAATGTAGCGGGGACGAATAAAATTTCGAAGTTATGAAACACCGCCCTTGTCTTACATAAAAGCGACGGTACCGACGGTACACCCGTACCGTATACACACGTGTGCTCCGATATTCACGTAATGCTCGAACCATTTTGCCCGTACGACGATCAAGGGGAGCGTCACTGTCGAATTCACATTTTTTTTTAACAGCACACGTGTTCGTGCGACACTGTATGTTGGATAAACTGCAAGTGCGCTACCATCGCTATATGAAAAAAATCAAAAACATCCTGCGTGGCAGTGATGTAGGCCCACTATTGTATATTGGCAATTGACCATTTTTTTCACACGAGGAATCGAAAGAGTTTGATTCAAATTAGTTTTATTTATTTTTTAAAGTTTCTAATGGTTCGTAGACTATGTAGAATGGATTTTATAATGAGGAATTTTGGCCTCGAACATGTGATTTCAAAAAATGAGAAACTTATCATGCGTTTACTTGTAAAGCAATCGAGACTATAAATTCAATACAGTATTCAGTGAAAAAAAATTGTACTTTTTACAACAACTTATTTTCCACAATTTTCTATTTGTTAATTTTCTAGTTTTACAAACAAAAGCACAAAAGAAAATTGTCAATGACACGAGAAATAAAAGAACTGGTTCATATATTCAAATAAGTAACAAACGAGTTTGTCACTCATTTAACAAACTTATTTTTACGCAATTTTGAATTTCCATTTTACGAAATTATTTTTTACTGTCTAGCAATCGGGATACGCTACTGTGCTTACTGAGCAGAAAATTATGTTTACTTATAGAAACTGTTCAATTTTGTACTATTCACTAAGTATATCTGCATCAGTGTCTTTTTCAAAACTTTTAAACAAATTTTAATTCAAGGTAGTGGTTTGAAAGGTCATAAATTTCATCTCGTTAATTGCTCAAGTAATCGGAATACAAATGCAAAAATGTTTTCGCAGAATTGAGATCGATATCGGAACAAACAAGCCAGAATGCTAAGCGTTCGTCAGTGATCCATTTGTTAATAGACACGGTGCAAAATAGTAGATTCAAGCCAGTAGTTGTAGACTCAAGGGATCACGAAGTGCGATAAAATTATTTACATAGAAACACGCGCTTCCGCTGAATACTTTTAAATTTACGATTGGCATGTTTTCGTTATACCTGTGTGGCTTTGCCATTTATTATTGCTCTCGATTGGCGGGAAGGGAAAGACTTGGAAAAAAAACAGCCTCACGTGCTTAATAGTCACGAGTGTAATGTGCAAACACCTACGTGGTAATCGTACATATGGAGCAAATACTCTCTGGCATAATTGAGATACGAATTTCCTACATATATAGTAATAACCGCGAGTCTCGGGGCCATTCGAACGCGAGTAAAATAGTCCAAAGAGACGAGCACAAGGTGAGTGGGCGTCAAGATTTACCACGAGCGATCTTTTTTTTTACCTATGGAAAAAAGTTTTTATTAAAAAGAAAAAAGAAAAATTTAAATTAAAAAATATATGTAGTCGAAATTCAATTTTTTTAAAATTTCATTGCTTCGATAAAAATGTTTATATTAATGCATTTTAGTTTGTAATGAATGAACAAATAGAATTAAATGAATGAAAGAATAATTAAGGAGGGAGTCTCGCTGCGCGCTGACTTCGCATAAGTTCGACAACAATATGAGAAAATTGCAAGTACTTCTTGACGGTGTAAAAATCTGAAAAAAATCATGTATACTAAACGTACCGAGAAGATTAATTTTGCATAATAATAATTGCAAAATGTTATTAACAAATTCATCAAAAAATTAATTGGTTAACAAATTACTCGGCAACAAAACTATTTTTTTAATGAAAATGATTCGTTTATTTTTCTGAATACGTATGAATTTTTTCATATTTTTAAGTAATCGTTGATTTTTGTTCGATACAAAAAAAATAAAAAATCAACGATTACTTAAAAATCTGAAAAAATTCATACGTATTCAGAAAAATAAACGAATCATTTTCGTAAAAAAAAAGTTTTGTTG
>JAPYZC010004034.1:0-11214 GCA_030522665.1 Ichneumoninae sp. A BG-2022a
TGTACATAGTCAACTTTTCGGTGTCCCATAATTGGTACCTATCAGACAAAGTCATATGATGACTTTTAGAGCACTTTTATGACGACTATTTAAGATAACGTACTCATTTCATATCTACATTTGTTATCCATATATAGTCAACTTTTCGGTGCCCGATAATTGTTATCTTTTAGACAAAATAATATGACTTTTGGCTCACTTTTGTGACGAATATTTATGTTAACAAAAAAATGGATCATAACGTCAACGCACATATGGATGAAAATTTAAAGACACCTTAAAGATATCTTTTGGATAAATCTGAAAGATAACTTATAAAGGTTATCTTATAGATAGAAGGCAATTTGACAATACTGCTACTTGGGCAATCTCATCATATCGAAAGTCTCTAGCGCAGTTTAAGTCCGAAATCTTTAAACTAAATATCGAAGGAATCCACGGTCGAATGCAATTTCCGTACAAAATCCTCCGATAGGTTTGCATAATTTAGTCAAAAAGTTTAATGGTACAATGATTTTTGTGATTAATATAAAAATTCCCATGAATACACGCATCGCACTGACTACGTACGAACGCCTAACCATTGTACACTGCAAAAAAATTATAATATTTTTTTTTTTGCAGCAGTCTTGAGTGTGACGCGATTTTTAACCAACGTGCGATCGGTTGACAAATCGCTCGGCCGGATTTGCAATTTCTACAAAGGCCTTTTGCACATTACTGCCTGAAATCATTTATGTAGAACAGATAAAATATCCGCGCTCAAATACAATTTTCGTATAGAATTACCTGAGACGCTTGCAGTATTCGACCGTGGATTCCTTCGATATTTACTTTAAAGATTTCGAACTTAAATTGCGCTAATTCACGCCTGCGGCCCGTTCAGAAACTTATCTCGGACAACATAGAAAGAGAGAAAGTGTTGCGCGGGTACGAATGTTAGAGAGAGAAGCTAGTTACCCGGGTATGATTTCTGAACGCAGCCCTGCATTATCTGATTACGACGCAGTATACTCGCATTTGGCAAAACTTCCTTTCGTGGCTAGGAATTTCACTCGCTGAATCGATTCGATGATTTTCGTACTGAAAGTTTACGCTGAACAATAAGTTGAATGAAAGTTGGGCTTAGAGTGTTCGGGCATGGCCGTGGATTTATCGGTGCTTCTGGCGTTACGACATCTATAAGTAACAGATATATATATATATATATATAAAGGTTCGTCAGCTGTTCTTCGCGGACTCGTCATTGTCTCGAAATACCTCGTTGTCTCAGGAGCGGCTGGGCACAATCGAAGTGCCACCCTATTGACAAGAGTCTCTCGATAGTATTTGTTTTTAGACTCGACGATAATGGATAAAACAAAGCTAGGAAATACCGGACTGGAATTACCACCGTTGCGTAGCCTCGACGACTTTCTGCTCGAGTCCGCAAAGTTTCAAATTCCCAATGTCAAGGATCTCGACAAATGGGGAAATCGGGTTATCAACAATTTGCTGTACTATCAGACAAATTATTTTTTCATGTCTGTTATCATATTCCTGATCGTTGGGTGAGTTAATGCCTTATCTAATGTGTCTTTTTCTGATCCTGTTTCTTGGACAGTTTCAGCTGATTTTTTTTTTCAGATTTATCCACCCTGGAAAAATGCTACTCGGCATGATAGCGATGGCCGTGGATCTTGCGGTTTTCGCTTATCTGTCGACCGAGGGAAGGGCCATTCACAATTTCAAGAAGCAGAATCCGGCAGCTGGTGTTGTTGCCATTCTTTTGGGTGGTTGCTTCGTCACATATACCTTGGGATCTCTTCTTGTCTTCCTCATCGGTATACTCTTGCCGTTCTCTGGTAAGGCACTCAATGGCTTTTGTAGTTTCATTGCGACAAAGTTAGCAATGCTGTGTTCCAATAAGATCATCGACAATATTTTGTTTTTTCCAGGCTTCATTGCATTTTTTTGGCAACAGATTTTTCAGGAAAAAATTTAGTATAATTTTCACCGAAAAACAATTTTTTTGTCGTTTAAATTATTATTTCTTCTCTTAAAAAATTGGGTACAAAGCCGATTGTTTTGTTGGAGAAATAATTTTTTTTGCAAGAAAAAAAATGTGCTCAAAAGTAACATTTTTTAAGTGTAGCTTATCAGCAATTTTTAAATCTTTTTGTTGGACTTTAAATTAAGTTACTGAGTTTATCTAATTTTTAATGTTGTCTATGGAGAACACACAATGCTCTAAGAAAAAAGCTTTACCAAAGACTTGCGACATTGTTTTTTCCGTTCCATGGAAGGTCGCTCTTATTTCAGATATTTTTTATATCTGGATTCTATCTAAATATTTAACTTCCATCTACCAAAAACTTTTGGTGACTATCAAGAGCTCCATTCCATTGAGGATACGTCATTCTGTGCAGTCCATAAAGCAACCCCTTCCAGATATGATTTATTTTCGTTGTTCCATTTCCAGTTCCGTGTACCCTTTTTTGCGTTTTTACGAAACCCCATCCCGTTTCCCCCTAGCACTCCTTACCCTTAAACTACCTAACTTTGGTAATCGATAATGGGACTCATCTCCACTAACCATTGTTTTGGTAATGGTCAATGGGCCTCTGTTTCGTTATCAATTGTTTTGGTAATGCCCAATGGAACTCTTTTTTTATTATTTATTGTTTTCGCAATGGTCAATGGGCCTCTGTTCCGTTATTAATTGTTTTGGTAATAGCTAATGGAACTCTGTTCCATTATCCATTGTCTTGGTAATGGCCAATGGGAATCTGCTCCACTATCCATTGTTTTGGTAATGACCAATGGGACTTTGTTCCATTAGCCATTGTTTTGGTGGAAGTGTCTATTGGGACCATAACGTGCACTGTACGGACACCGTGATACGATCACGGTATAGTCACATTTCCTGTGCAAATATGCTGAGATACCGTTTTACGGTATGCCTAACTTCCACGGGATACGGTAGGAATCCATAAACCCAGCTGGCTATACCGCGATACCATACACGGCATGTGCAGCGCACCACGAAACATTTGAGAAAAATAAGCCCAACTTGGAAAGTACCGCGATCCTGTATAACTTGTGTCTATTATGATACGGTATAAGTATAAATTCAATCGAAGCCAAGGTAACCGTAATACCGTATACTGTTTGTACATCGCCCCCGGTATGTTTTCGAAACACAGGAGGATTTTTTTTGCACTACGGCATTATTCAAAATACATATTTCGCGAGAACCGTCACTATACCGTGGCTGATAGTGGCTAGCCACTGTCAGCATTCTAAATTTAGTGATTGCAGCGGTTGTGGCTAACCACAATCAATTTTCTGATGATAATGAGTAGCCACTATTCTAAATTTATCGTATTATGTTGATAATATATTAACGGTGAATTAATTTTGAATAATACTGTAATTTTCAATTTTTATGAGGAACCGATATGAAAATTTCAATTTTCACTTTTGACTACTTTTGAAAAATCTATGAAAAGTCATGAAATTTCGATGTTTTCGTAGCCAGAGTCCATATCATACATGGCAGTTTCCGATTCATCGAACAAATAGATTCATATGAAGGCCTCTGGTCCATGGCCCGTTGGCAATGACATTAAAAGCGTCTTAACAACTAATAGAGAGATGTACCGGAGATTGTATGGACCAACTGTTATTGTCAATAAATACCTTTTTACTACTACGAGATTCATAAATATAGCTTTCAAAAAATAATTCAAAAACAGAAATTTCACAATGATAAGAAACTTAAAAAAAAATCATATCGTTTCATAAATATAAATCCATTTGACATGAAAAACAAGTTGTTCTGATTAATCGTTAAATATTAAAAAATTTTGTCATCGATTCATTAATAACTCTTCGTCGACGTCATCGCGCATAATCAATGTAAAATTCTTATCGTCTCACATATGGATGATTATTTCAGATTTTTATCCCACTGAGAACGATACAAAGTTCTCACCAGATTTCATTTTTAGCTAGGAACGTATACACGATGCATCATTAAAAAAATTAACGAAAATGCGTGTTATTTAACTATAATTTTGTTACAGTGATCTTCGTGCACGCATCCTTGAGACTGCGAAACATGAAGAACAAGCTCGTGAATAAGATAGAAGGGATCGGACTGAGGCGCACGCCCATGGGTGTCTTTTTGGATCATCTCGGTATGGAGCAAGAGCTCTTTGCTTAAACTTCTCTAGACGAATTTCACCCAGATTTCTTAGATTAGGAAAGCGGATCGAAGAAATTGTCACATAAGAGAAATCGCGATGCGTTTATACGATCAACCAATATTTTCAGCTTCGTACCCTTGCTATTTTTAAATTAATAACAATACTCAATATATATTGCTAATCCCCGCAATCATCTAGTCGCGACTTAAGTCAACTCGATTTATCGATTGTTAAAAAGGCCCAAAAAAGCTAGTTATCGATAGAGTTTTAGAAGCCATTAATCTCTTTTTTCGGACAGTCTGTTAATGCATTTATGCACTCGGCTCGACAGCGCCGTCAGTCTTGTAAATAAATAAAATTGAATAATCCGCGCGATACGCAATACATTGTTACGTTTGAAATTTATTAGAGAATTTTTTAAACTATTACTCAATAAAATCATTGCATTAATAGCTATATCGTACCAATTAGTGTGCCTAATTACTTGTAATTTATTTTTTTCTTTTTCTTGTTTTTATTTCCATTGTATACAGATGATGTGACCTGCATGAACTTGCGACCACAGACGTATATCACGCTAAAGCCTTCCCAATAACCCGCTTCGAGCACATAGGATATCGCATCGATCGTACCGGATTCAATTATAATGATTGGCAAGCGCTATATCGTTTGTGGCGGTCTTCATACCATTTGGGTCAGCGAAAAGGAGGCATTTTTAATTATTATTTTTGTATCAACCTGATGAGAAGAATAGTTAATATATTTTTGATTGCGATTCAGTAATCGCACAAAATATAGGTGATAATAAAAAAATTTTAAACTCAAATTTATGAACTATTTATCGGTCAGAGGAAAAATATCTTAACACTAAGTTGCACTGTTGCGATATTTTTTTGTACTAAAAAAAATTGTTTTTACATCCGTTTCATTTCCATGTACCTCACTTTGGGTACTCGTGAATACCCATTCTGTTAAAACAAAAAAAAGTTCATAAAAATAGATTGCAAGTAAATAAATCGGTTTTCTAGTAACCATTAAAGGGTTCATAGAGATTGTTAACAAATTCTCGAATATCAATAGTTTATTATTAAATAACGACGTCGAATATTTAGCGATGCTTGAGCAATCAGTCACAAAATCATCGGCGAAGGAAAACAGTGGTGTTTCACGCAATGCAAATCACGAATAAAGTTTATCGACTATTTATAAGTGCTACACTTCTATTACGATTGTATTTATATTCAGTGTTTTCATCATTTAAGATTTTAATCATCTTATGAATTCTATTTATAATGTGTTACAACCTGATATTTTTTTTTATGTTACATACCAACCGATAATGTTTACACATACATAACATTTCTTTTAAAAATCAGTTGTTCATACGATCTAAGGAATTAATAAATAAAAAACAAACATTTATTCAACCAATCATTGTTTCGTGAATTATTATTGGCAATTAAGTATCTTTTTGAGAAAAATTCTCGCTATATCGTGTTGTTGAGTACAACATGATAAGAAGATTATAACGTCTATGGTTTGATTCGGCGATTCAGAGATCTTCTTGGAGATCTACCGGCATAGGCTTCAAAAGGCTTTTAACTCTCAAAATCCTTTAAATATTTTTCACTTTAAAAAGTATTCGAGCGCGGTGGTCACCGCTCAGGAAAAATCTAGAAACGTCGGAATTAAAGATTAATCGTGGAAATCAGGTGAACAATCTGGGAATTTTATAATCGCACAAAAATTCGAATCTTTGTAGTTTACAAAGATTCGGAATGTAAATTACACGTTGAAACATGCGTAATATTTGAGCAATAAAGAAGAGCGGAGCGGCGACGAAACGCCGAGGACCGAGCTGTTTATCGTTTCGACGCCGGTCACAATCGAATAGGAACAGTTATTGAAGAAAAACTGCCAATTAATATAATTAAAGAAAAGTTTATTGAACCACTTACAATTTCGTGTATTCCACTGTAGTAATTAAGTCTTGTTTGAATTAAATTTTTTCGGAAGATCTATAGTAAAATAAATCGAAGCGCTGTAAGATAAGTGTTCACACCGTCGCGTTGTGTTCCTCCCTGTCTGTGAATAATACGTACGAAAAGATCGTGAAATATTGGCAGTGCAAGATCGCGTCATTTTAATTGACTGTCATTCCATAGCTATATTATATTGTTCGTGTCAGACAGAGACTCGCATTGCGCACGTTTACTTAACATTAAATTTATCGGTCGTTCTTTATACACTTTGTAGGACAAAAACAATATCAATCACAAAGAAACTTCAACGTAATACTAATGGCAGTGTTTTTGACCGTTAATTAATCAAATCAGAGGGTCCGAACAATTTGACAATAATTTAAGGGAAGAAAACAAAAGGACCCACCGCGTCGCGTTCCATTCGCGAAAACATCGGGATTTCGATGACGCTTTGACTGTTTTGTGTATTCATAATGAGTCTGTAGACTCGTCTCCCGATGCGATTACATTTAGACCTTAGTTATGAATACTGTGTTGGATGGATAGAGAATAGTGTCGGACAAACGGGTGTGAGACGGAAGGGCACCAACGTTCGTCTTTGGAAATGGGACCAAGTAAGTGTGCTCCGACGAAGCGTATCCCATATCTTCCATTCTTTTTATGAACGCCTAGGGAAGAGAAAATATAAAATGTTATCGACGAAATATAAATACAACGTTTCGTCCAACTATCCGCTCTTGTACTTGCCTCTACGGTGTCGTTGGCACACATCGAGAACGCTTCCTTTCCTCCGCTCGGCAGCCGCAAGCACAATCGCAACGATGGTTCGTCGTTTGCGATGGGTGTCGCGGACTCGTGCAATTCTTTCTTCAGTGCTTCCTTCGATGCTGAGGTCTTTTTCGCTGCTTCGACGATCGATGGTTCTTTCTTCTGATTTTCCGTTGAATCCGATACAGGACTCGCTCGACTCTTCGCCTCGAACTCGTCTATTCTCGACCTCTTGCCGATAATCGAATTACTCGTACTACTGCTAACGGTCGCAGAAATCGCTGTCTCGCTACTGGAAGCTGAAGCTCGTAATTTCTTGTTTCTCGCTCCGGAATCCTTGGAAAAATGGAGGAAATGTTAATCCAGGCGCCGCAGAGCGAATGAGCACCTAATTTTATGTCGCTTTCGTAAAATTGTATTGGGCGTCAAAACACCGCAAGCCTCCCTAACGGAACTGAGGTGACCGTCGGCAGACTTCAAATATACTTATGTACAATGTGCAAAATGTTGATTTGCTGTAGACTCATGTATAATTTTTATTAAAATAAAGGTTACACTTGCTGTAGCCGCGAATCTGCAGCACGTCAAAGACAATGTGAAAATGTCGTCTCCCTGGTAATCTGTCCTGTAACCCTTGCAACCATCGTAGGGCCTCACGTTTTGGTTATTTATCATTTTCTTTGAACAATAGTGTAAATAACATTCTATTTGCAAACTCGCATTTTTTTCTGAAGTTTTAGTCATTTTCTGAACGATTTGATAATCTTTTTCTCTATACGTGAAATCTTTCGCGATGATAAAAATGATCAACAAAAATAAATTTCCGTTGTGATAACTGATAATTTCACTTTACATTCGCCGCGTCGTTAGCCGGCCGATTACGTAGACCATTGATTTTACAGATATCGGAAAAATTCATTAACCGAAGTGTGATTATAGGATAACGTGTAGACTCGTTCTGTTCATTATTGCCTACATTGCCAGAAAGCATAAGTTATTACAAAAAAAATCTAACTGTACTATGCACTATGCATGTACTATGGTTTGACTAAACACAAATAACCAAAATTGTGCTTCAATATACTATCATTCTTCAAAAGATGAAAATAATAATTAGCGATACAAGTGCGGTAAAGAAAACTTTATACGCACGCTGCGAAGTGAATCGCACACGCTGCACGAGTACCACAGGAGTTCGAGCTGAAAGCGCGTGCTCCTTGCGGTACGAGTCACTTTACAGTTAGCGTATGACGTTCGCTACACCGCACGAGTATCGCATAATATTTTTTGTAACGACGGCAAGAGAAGTGCTACTCCGTGGCTGCTGATTGTGGCGCAGTACAGCCAACGTGCGTAAAGTACGAGAAGCGCGCATAAAGTACGAGAAGCGCGCGTAAAGTACGAGAAGCGCGCGTAAAGTACTAGAAGCGTGCGTAAAGTACGAGAAGCGCGCGTAAAATACGAGAAACGTGAGTAAAGTACCAGAAGCGCGCGGAAAGTACGAGAAGCGCGAGAAACGTAAAATTGGCCCGATGTGCGCATACGTCGGGTGTTTATAGTACACTTGGCTGTAAAGCGCCACTTACGCCACTCACGGCATGCACGAAAAGTAGTACTTTTCATGCATGAAGTACATTACGATACTAGTGCGACAAAACTTTTTCTGACGAGTGTGAGTTTGCAGCACAAGCCGAAGGCGAATGTTGTAATCACACGAGTTATGAAAACGTTTTTCGCACGAGTATCGTACGAAATTTTATTTCACAAAGTGCGAAAGAGGATTTTTACGCGCGCGAAGCGTACGTAAAACTGCACTTTGCGCACCAAATGAAATAAAAATAACAAGTGCAATTCACCGAGAAAATTGTCTCGGTAACGTAAAATCGGATACCGAATCCCCGAGCGCCTAAGCGAAAGATTTGTGATTCTTACTTCCATAACCGAATCCGTGCGAGCTTGTCGTTTGTTCGGCAGCGACGAGCGTTCCTTGAAATCACCGGTATTCGCCGGATCTTGCGGTGTGTTGTCGGGCGATGCATGAGTGCTCAACATATCGTTGAGTCCCGTGGCTAAACTGTCGACGGTAATGTGGTTGTACGAACGCATGCATTCGCCGGTTCTCGGATCGATTATAGCCAAATATGGGTATTCCGCAACGTTGTAAAAATCGATGTAGCGCTTTCCATCGCTGGTATTTGAAAGAACCTGCGAAAGCGACATTTTCCGATTAGGGTGAATAGACGAGAAATTATCGTGAAAAAAAAAAGCGAAAAACGACGCTCGCAGTACGAAGTACCTGCCATAGAACGAAGTGGTCCTTAATTATCTCGCGTATCTGACTGTTCGGCCAGACGTCTCTGTTGAGTATCTGACAAGCAAATTCCTGCGAGTTTTGTACGTTAACGAGCAACCAACGATTAACGTCTTTAGCGCGTTCCCGAGCCTCAATGAACGAACCCAAGAACAGTATGTCGCACGGTGGCCTGAAAAGATCCTCCAGACGTTTTGTTCGAGCCTGCGAAGCTTTTCTCACGCCGTTCACTCTTCTGGTCATCTCTTCCTCCTGGCGACCTGTATTAACAATAAACAAAAGCCGTGAGTAAATTGCATTAATTAAATCCAATTGTCCTTCAAAGAAATTGTCATTAAAAAATCCAATATTTTGTAGATAATAATGTTTTTTTTACATTATTAATCAATAATTCAATGATTTAATGATAATATTAATAAAATTTTAAAACAAAAAAGAGTGAGATTTTGGACGATCAGGGGCGTTTTTATTTCTGTCCGATTATTGCACTGGTTTCTGTTCATAAACAAAATGTAAAATGTTACTAGTCAAGAATCCGCCCAATGCTACCAGCACATTTTACTCGTGAGAAAATATAAATAAAAAATACATTATTAGGAATCACATTTAAAAAAAAAGTAGTAACGCACGATATTCCATTTTATACATTTTGAATTCTATACGTAAAGGAGAAATCGGTGGAAAATTAACAAGTATTGCATATGTTCTTGCATAGGACGACAATAAAAATATGCAGAGGATTTTTATCAGCGACTTACGAGTCTCGACTGCAAAATCCCTGAATCGGTCGAAAACATTGTTTGACGCTCTCGGAAACGAACAGACTGGCTCCGACGGCACGAGGACTTCCTGGGTCGGTAAAATTGGTTCACGAACCGGCGCTTCTTCGTCGTTGTTGGTAGCTGCACCAGCCTCTTGCTCGCCAGGTCCGCCGCTCTCGAACATCAAACTTATAGCGCTCTCCACATTTCCGTCGGCAAGGGCGAGATATTGAGCGGCGGTGGCTTCGCTCTCGCCTAAAAACGAACGATTACTCAACGTCCTTGGAAAATTTAATGCACCTACATTTTAACAGCTACGAGATATGTATATAACATCAAAAAAAAATTTTAAAGCTTCGGTATTGTAAACATTTGTTTACAACGAGATAACAGAGATACACGGATCGTAACCTCAAAAATGTTTGACAAACATTATTTTATTTATTTTTTTACACTTACCAGTAACTTCGATAAACTTCTCGACCAATTCACGGTCCATTGTAATTTTTTTGTGTACAATTCGGAACGATTGATTGAACAACGATTGAGATATAAGCTACGCGAATTGTGGAAAGATGAAAATTACGTGAGATCGGAGTCCCATTGCAGTACGAACGAACCGTCAGACACAACTAAACAGCCAAGACTGGCCAAGACTGGCTGAGGACTTGTGGAAATTGTTGAAAGTGGTACTAGTCGATCTGGTTGCTTCCCGGATCGACGAGGATAAGCGGAGCCGTGGGTTTCAGTCGGTTCAGCGAACAATACATGGATCTCCTGTGCTTTTTGGATTCGATGGCTGTGCGCCGATTGGTTTGTTTGCAACAAGTTTAAGGTGAAGTGAAAGTCACGTGACAGGGCCACGAGTGTGAGAGAAATAGTTGCAATTTTCAAATAAACTTTATTCAATGGTGCTCATTTTTTTTAGAAAAAGATGAATTCGGGCCGGATGCGAAATTACCGTGTGCATCCGGCTCGAATTTGCTTTTTCCTCAAAACAATGAGCACCCTTGAGAAAAGTTCATTAAAGTTTTCATTACCAACTGCGATATTTCAACTTCTCCTTAAGAGCATGTGCAATACCGCGGTCGGTAATAAAAACCGTAATCAACTTTTCTCATGGATTCTGGCATATACGGTCAAAAGAAAAGTCTCATCGGAAGCGGATATCATTTCGGCTTCCCATGAGACTTTTCTTTTGA
>JAPYZC010004035.1:0-18682 GCA_030522665.1 Ichneumoninae sp. A BG-2022a
GACTGTTACAATCGACCCCACACATGATTATTAGCAAAGTTATTGTGGCATCGGTTAATAACAATCTAAAACGGATCGTCTCAACGATCAAAATGTTCTACAAAAATGTACCTTTCAATTCCTTGTGCTTGTTTGCACTAATATTTAGTATAGTATAGCCTAGCTGACACAATCCGAACAGCCGAAAAATCCCTTCTGCACTCGCGAATCACATTTGGTTTCGGCGAATTGGTATTTTTGAAAACTCAACTATGAGGTGATTGCATGGCCATAAGGTGATGTCTATAATGTTGCTCACTTCATATCCGATGCGTCCGATCATGCGCAGCGTTGCGCAGCCGCTCGTTACAATTGACCCCGGTCTCCCCTACGCCTTTTGGGAAACCAAAAAACGTGGAAGCAACTTCCACCGGAGTGGGCAACCTATCCTCTGCCTTATAAAGGTTTGCGATCGATCGTCGAAGATCAGTAGGGTGAGGGCGATAATTGAGAACTGTACTAAAGTACGGGAGTGTTCGTGTGAAGAGCTAACAGTCGAATTGTCTTGCTCGCGTAGTGAATACCGTAGCGTGCACTCGAAAACTTTAAAAATAATTACAGGCACCTCACTGCAATCGGAACAGGATAGCGGCTGGCTGGGTAGTTGGCTTTCAGTCAACGGGGGTGTTGCAGACTAGCAGGTCGCTCATGCCTCCGCCCACTCGCCACTCCGGCACTCGCCTATTAATGGGAAAAGTTTGTTTTTATCTTTTAAATGCTTGGTGCAACACCACTAATTTCTGGCTTCCAACTTCGCTGGTGCGGCACGTATACGAAGCGGAGGGCAGTGGTGTTCGGTACGGTGGTAAAGTGAATGAATGATTCGACGATTCTTGTGTAGGGTTATACGATACCCACTTCGAATGCTATAACAGCCTACGTAGTTACGTGCCATGTAGACACGAGGCCGCAGTTCCGGGCGATTTGCCTACCGCACCCGAACGGCGAATCCCCATCGAGAAAGAGTCATTTACCCCACAATTGCCATCGTTCGTCACGGGCACTTACTGCGACCAACTCCCGCTTAAGATTTTCATCCATGGTCTTCCGGGTTGAAATTGCAAAGTGTCCCAGGGAAAACTTTATCCCAGCCCCTACAAACTTATGAGCTTTGGGCATGTCCATTGCGTCTAGGGTAAAAGTGGGGAATATGGCCCGGTCCATATATCATTAATTTACATGTTGATCGACGTGGGCCATATTCACCACTTTTACCCTATCTGTTATATCGAACGTACGCGAGAGTATCGAATGTACGGAAATTGCTCGTTTCTGGTTCTACTCGAGCCTCGTAAGTGTGCGATACACAGCGTGACGCCTGGTTTGGCGCGGCTGATGGATTAAACGCCATTTCAATGTCCCGACCTCGAAACCCTCCGCACAGTTACGGAGAACTTGGCGCTATAGATGATCCCCGTAAAGCTGTTATAGAGATTTCACGACTTGGCAGTTAGGATATACCAAAATAAGCCATAACTCAGTGCTTTGCCATGTCTCCAATTATACTAATCGCCGAAGGACTAGCTCACGTTTCCTACACCCTAGTCAGCCGCGGTGTACACCGAGCGCACCGTTAATTAATCTTCTCGATCATATCCGCGAGATGATCCTCGCCGAGAGCTTCGCTGCTCCCTCATTCCCATTCTCTTTTCCTCGCGATTATCAGTCTTTTCGCTCGATGATTAATTAACACGCGAACGAGAGCGCGCGGCTGATTAATATCTCGCCGCTAGTTCTTCCACGAGACTGCCCTGTATACGCATCGTTCTACGATGCAACGGCGAGGCTCTTTGCCACATATAAAGTTCTAAATCGCCCATTACCTCCACCACCACCGTCCAATGACCGTGTGTCTCATGAATACACCGACCCAGTGATATCGTACACAGGGAAACCGGTACTCTCGGTGATTAGCCGGTTATAGTTCATCAACTTGTGCTCGATAGCTGTTACGCAGCAATCTGCGAAGCTACTGATGTTGTACTAAACTGATCGGCGCGGTGTGCGCAGCCTGTGTGCCGAACCATTATAATATGTAACGAGGAGAGACTCGATCGTCATTGATCGGTTATGGGGTACGTAACCATGTCGTAAATCATCCATTAACCAGGTAATTGAATAAAATAATTGACTCGATAAATTATACCGCCGAGCGGGAAGTCCGCTTTGCATAACCATCCACGCTACCCGGTAACTCGCTCACTTTGCCTATTGATACGTGAACGGATTCGATAATTCAAGGGTTTACCAAATTTTTAAGATCTTCCTTGCCCCAGAACGCCTCTGAAGGAAGGGCTGTTGAACTCAGTGGTCTTGGAAGTCTGTCGGACACCAAGTTCGTCCACCGATGTTGCGATGCCAGCTCGCTAGGCAAAGCGCGCCAGCAAGTGGCAACGCGTAGGGGAAACCGGGGCAAAATGGCACAGCGGGGCAAAACAGGACTGTGAAAGCAAAACTCAATTTTCCAATAATTTTCCGATGCCCAATTTTGTCCTACTGGTACATCCAGATTTTTAAACCCGTTTTGCACCACGTACCACCATCGCCACCATTTCAAAGTTATAGGAGAATTGCGTTTTATCTCATTATCCCGTTTTGCCCCGGTGTGCCATTTTGTCCCGTTCTCCCCTATCTCCTTCAAAACTTTTTTTTTTTTTTTATATGTTCCATCATATACCCTTCTCGGGTTTTTACGTAACCACAGTTTCCCCGTGCCGAGGACACGGGGAAACTGCGGAAAACCCACGTCGGTACAGACGGCCCTATATTTTTCTGATTCCTCGATGTTTAAACACCAAGAACACAGAAAAACTGGCCTGCCGCTCAACATTCGATGTGCAAGCCGGTGTGGGGCTAAGCGGTCACCCATCCATCTACTGGACGCAAGCAAAGCTGCTTGACTGGAGACCGCCGAAGCGACACACCGACCGCGCACCTAACGATGTCGGTCCCTTCAAAACTTAATACATCACCGGTAATTCTTGTACGTATGTATAAAGCTCATTGCGGTATGGTAATTCCCGCCACAATGCACCGCACGCCGGTTCTCGCGGAGTCGCGTGCGCATATCAGGCTTAACGCATTACCATACGTAAGGCGCCGGTCCTGTTTCTTCGCGCAGCCCAACGCAAAGACGCGGAGCGATAGAGTGAGAGCCAGTTGTACATTACAAAGTCTAATACAATGTACTTATGGTGCGGGCCAACTTAACTTAACACCGGAGGGAGCGCCGGAAACGTGCCGCACGTTGTAAATTAATTGCCGTTGCGATGTTGGGTCGGGCAAGAAGACACTGCAGATGCGAACGCATATACCGAAGAGCGTCCCATCTTCACACCTACAAAGCGTGTACACAGTGGTTCCTGTACCCGTGCAACTTGAATCACTGCATTTTTAGTCGATTCTATAGATGAAATTTTGATATCCAGTTCGCGACGTGTAAATTCTGCCAAATTAGAGATCGGTCATGATCGAGCTTCGATCATTACCAGTGTCGGTTTAGAGGAGATAATCATGGAAAATCTGGAGAAAGGTGTAGCGTGACAACGGAAAGAGGACCCTAGAATCGCTGAGGGATAATCGTATTGCATGGAACGGAAGCCTACGGGTGAATTATGCACGTCGTAAATTAATTGCCGTTGCGATGTTCGGTTGGGCAAGAAGACATTGCAGATGCGAATACGGATATCGAACTACGTCTCACATTCGCACCTACAAACCATGTTGTAGGTAATACGGTGGTTTTGTATCCACGCAACTTGAAGAGCCACATTTTGCGTCGATTCTGTACATGGAACTTTGATATCCAGTTTTCAACATTTGGATTCTGCGAACTTAGACATCGGTCGTGATTACTCTTTCATCATTGACGGTATCAGTTTGGAGGAGACAACCATGGCGAACGTGGAGAACAGGGTAGTATAAAAACCGGAAGGGGACCCCAGAGTCGCCGGGGGATCGTAATGATATTCCGCGGAACGAAAGCCTACGGGGAAATAGGAAAGTACACGCCGTACAAAGCTCGTGAGCTCGTTTCGGGACGAAGCTGCATCGAGCAACCGTGTTACCGCTACCAGAGGTTGAAGCGGGTCGAAGTCACCCCCAGCGCGTTGGCAGAATGGTCGAACAGAGACCGAGTGAGAAAGACGGAATGATAAAGGACTAAGGAGAGGCGGGGAGGGGCTGGGCGAAAGGGTTTGGAGGACGAGCGGGAGTTAAACTCTACAAAAAACGAAGATTAACCTTTTGTCTACAAGCCGCTCGGGCCTTCCTTTGTCCAAGTTGAGCACTCTGTCGCGACACCCTGTTTTTGTCCATGAGCCTCAGTACCCAACCAACTTTCCTACCTTTCCCATTCCACGGCACCGCTCGCTTTCTCACTCTTCGTTTTTCCTAATTTACATATACCTATCTCTTTCCCTTTCGAGGACATGTACCCGCACCAACACACGAACACACGGATACACGGCACGAAACTCGCCCTCCCACTGGATCCGGCCCGACTGCGTCCAGACTCCCGTTAGAAAGTTAAATCCTGCCGTTCCGTTCGCCAAAGCTTTTCCTCCTTCCCCTTTCACGCACTGGTTCGCGTTTATCCCAACCCGCGGTCTTTTTCTTGCTTTCCCTGATATCCCTACCACCGCCCTTTCTCCCTTACTCGTGCATCCGGACTCTTTGTAACGAGAATAAAAATAAAAAATAATGTCCAGGTTATTGTCACGTAATTCCAAAGTGGCAAAAAACGAAGAGCAGCCATGAAACGGCACATAAGGGCAGCTTTCTCGAGTGCAGCTCTTGCCGTTGACAGGACTGAGGCACTTCGTGTCGTCGGTGGTTATTTAAGCAAAGGCACCCGAAGTGAAATCTCGCTGGCAGCGACTGACCTAAATCATCTTACAGCGAGGAGACCCAAAATAATTCTCGCGCCATGTCACTGTCATGTACATCAAATCAAATTATTCCTACTGTTATTCTGAAGCATTTCTAAAATTGCTACGAACCATATTCTATCTTCCGCGATGCTAAATTCGTAACCCGTAAATCGTAGATTCCCATGATCCAGAAAAACGATCAAATAATAGAATCTTGGCGATCCATGCATGCAGTAAAAAATAATTGCTTGCCTGCTGCCAAAGAAAAAAAATGTTTGTTTCAATTTTACTATCAATTCTCACAATTCCGTATGATGTTGAAACAACGACAACAAGACTGTCAAGGTGACATGTTATCGTTTCAATTCAGAGTAGAATTGAAACAACTTCTTTACTTCTTTGGCAGCCCGCAAACAAATTTTACTTGAATCAATGATATTTTTCTTTCAGTGTGGACCTTTGGAGTTGGACTTACAGGCGGATTTCATGCCAAAGCAACGGCTCATTAAGGAGGGTCGAGCGCGAGACTCGGAGGGGATAGGCTCAGTGGCGCGCAAGGTGCGGGGCAGATCGTGTGCGAGTGAGAGGTCCGCTATGCGGCCTCTCACTCGCATGTGCCAAGCGTGCCGAGATAAAGCTGTAAAGTTCCATGTAATAGCTTATTGTTAACTAACGGTGAAGAGCAAGTGTCTACATTTTTATACAGAGCTTGCTGACAATATTCTTTACGGTTTTCAATAATTTGTTTGCAACGTTTACGCACGAATCTACCCTAGAAACATTAAAATCCATCGCTTATTTTCAATTTGCCATAAAAATCAATGTTAAATGGTTCAAATAAAAAAATATATTTCTCAAAAACGGTGAACATGAACGTATTCAAACTTTGTAGTTACACTTAGACCGTTCATATGAATGCGTACAAAAAAAATGAGCATACTTTTCTTGCTGAGGTTGTAACGCTCGACCCTACTTAATTATGTCAAACGGAACCTACACTGTTAAAATAAGTTGTAAATTTCATGTACAGGAACTTGAAATTTACTAATATTACTCATATTAATTAAGCACTAATGTACTTTGCTTGTGAAATAAACATACCACATATTAAAATGACAAATCTTTTGCTTGAAATTTACAAAAATTTTAATAACAAATATAAATTTTACTGTAAAATTGCAACGCACATGTGTTTGAAATTTCAGAAACGGTTTATGTAAAAAAGCTTCCAATACTGTTCATTAATTTTCAAACAAATTGTTTTTACAGTGTATCATTAGATCGTATTGGATCAAGCTGACATCGAGTGTCTTTGTATCCTCCGCATGCGGCGAGAAGGTGAAACAAGTTAAGTCACTGAATGCAACGTTATTCGCAACGGCTAAACAGGATTATCCTTTTGTTTCCCCCTGAGTTCGTTGCGCACGTTTTCTCGATCTTTTTGTTTGGCTCTTTTACTGTCCCATACTTCCGCAACGGAGCACTGAAATACAATTCGCGTTAAGTAAGTTATCGCACGGTAGTGAGTAAAACCAGGTAGCCGCCGGAGGAGGATAGAGAGAAATTGGATGAAGGGCAGTAAAAATGGGAGGGAAGCGGTGGTGCGGTGGTGGCGTGCGGTCGCGGTCCGACCTTAACGTGGAGCATTCCACTACTACTTAGAGCCCGATACGTTCCACTTAGAGGCTGACCCGGCGCCGAGTGTAACCACTCGCGCGCCCGTGGGGAATCCCCCGTCTGACGTGTTGCCAAAATAATCTCGAAACGCCGGGCCGGACGGTACACTGTATTAGTGGCGTGTGTTCCATGTTTTCCGCAGGGGGAAAGTGACAATTCAGAGCACGGGACTAATATCGTATATTACAGTGTACACTGTACTCCGTATTCGCCAGCCTGTTTTATATCCTCTCGTAAAAACTATTACTACCCGTGCCATAAATGTAATTTCGATTCCGTGACAAACAGCCGTTTCACATTATTATTTATTTATTTATTTTCTCAAGTCCCCACAAAAAAGACTTTAGCACATACACTCGCGAACGCCAGCGAGGAAGATTCATGATGACGAAGCGACTTCCGTAACGAAGCGACATTGACGCGTTTTACGCCCGCTTCCATAGTCGTTTTCGGAACTTCAGAATCTATAGTGGAGGATAGAAGAGTGGGGGAAAAAAAAATACACGTAGGTCTATCGTGTAGGTGAATGAAAAAAAACGTAACCTGAGTGAAATACGGCCTAGAAAACCGAACGGTCTTCATAAATCGAGCACGTAAATCAGTCTTTATGGATTTCTCCCTACCACCCTGGGTGAACGCTGGAAGCTATTTGGAACGTTACGTGCACGGACCACCGGAAGTTCGCCTCCTACTCTTCCACCTCTGTCAGTGTTTGTTCGCGTCGACCAATACTTGTGTTTCCCATTCGCTATTCGAACACCCCCCGCATTGTTGTGCCGATCGCCGAATTTCTGCATAGACCGTGGATGATGTAATCGCGCACTTCGAAAGTGATATCGATGCGAAGATCTAAAAAAGCAGAAATATGGAAACCAGTCCAGACGGATCGAATTATGGAGATCCTAACTGCTTAACCACAAACAGAGTGGAGGTCAACAACGGATAGAAAAACATAAGTAACGAACAAGTTCGATCAACCAAAATGAACCAATAAAGTGTACATGATTAGATTCAGCAAATTGAACTGGATTTTAAGAATTAACAATAGGGTAAAAGTGGGGAATACGGCCAGGTCCATATATCATTGATTTACGTGTTAATCGAGGTGGGCCATAGGGGAGCGCGGGGCAAAATGGCACACCGGGGAAAAACGGGATAATGAAACAAAACGCACTTCTTCAATAACTTTTGGATGGTGGCGATGGTGGTAGGTGGGGCAAAACGGGTTTGAAAACCCGGATCTATCGTTGGGACAAAATGGGGCATCCAAAAATCATTTGTCATTTTGCCCCGGTCTCCCCTATTCACGTCTTTTACCCTAGTTATTTACAAACAACAAACTATTCGCGTGGATTGAATGGGTTTCTCCAAACGCATTTACCCTCATTCATCTCCGCGAATATGCATATTTACAAAGTCCGCATTATAGATCATCCATAGTACACGATTGTGGCTGAAAGCTATGGAACCACGAAAACGGCGGTTTACAGTCGCGCTCGAATCGGCTTTGGGCGCGCTATTAGCCATCGTTCGGGTAGCAGCAATCGCTCGGGCTGCGCCGATCGAGCGAAGCTTGGGGGGGGGGGGGGGGGGGGCGAAGGCACGTATATGACGAAACGATTTATCATCGATTAAACGGACGTAATGCTGCATTGTTGGGGGAAGTGCAGCGATGGGTAGGACGCGCTGGGAGATAGCCAGATACGTATATGAGGTAATATCGGGACCGAGTGAAATCCCGGTATTGAGTCGCAATCAAGCGTGCATGCGGAGAGAACAGCAGCGGGGTGCACCCTCGCACTCACCTACCGACCCCGAAGCGAAGCGAATCCAAATCTCGATTCGGAGAATCGACTATGCGCTGTGTGCTGCTTGTTTCCGAAGGATGTGCACTACCTGCGTACAGTAGCTGATGCCGCCGCTGCGAACGGGTTTGCGAATGGAAACGGGTCTGTGTAGGCCGTGGCGTAGAGCAAAGTACCGAACGGCATAGAACGACCCGGTTGCATCGCGGGTTGGCACTATCGATACTGCCAGATAGGGCGAGTCGCCCGGCGAATATTATTCGCATTACGATCGCGAGTATTAGCGAGTAGATGAACCCGTGCGGCGGCCAACGCCGGATGATGTATGTGCATACGACGGAGAAATGACACTCCCAGACAGACACACAGGCGGGCGAGCAGTCAGCCCGCAACCAGCGACACACAGACCGGTAATGGCTCCGCAGAAACGCACTCACCGAGCTTATCAGCTCTTATACGAAGATCACGGGTTTCCTATTCACGGAAGTGGGTGCTCCGGATGTGCCGCCCATCCCCGTCTTCTGTACCCACCGCAGCCTCTTCCTGTCGAGCAGATCTCTCGCAAACAACAAGATATTTATGCGGGATTTCCGATTTCACGCTCCGTTGCTCGGCAACGTCAGTCGAACGGCTCTTGGGTACACAACCACGGTTCTCAGACTCGAAATGTTCTGTTCCCTCTTTCGCTATTCCCGCCGTTGCTTTCGCGGAGCGGATTTACATTGTGGCACACTGCGGCTGCAACAGCCAACTTCTGTTTGTTCCCGATGATTGCCGGGATGCTTTCTCGTGGAGCACAAAGACGGCATTAACTGTTTGTAACGAAGACACTCTCTGCGGTACGCCACATTTTTTTTTCTCCTCTATAAATCCGGATGCTTTCGTCCATTATCGTTATTAAATTTTTATTTTTGCGTTTTGTCAACTTGTTTTCCGGAACGCCGAGTCGCTTGGCAGGTAACAGTGGAGTCAAGAATTCAGTCAATTAAGAAACAGAGAACTCTGATCGAAGTATATGAAGAGTATGTTCGCTTATTTTATGGGAGAACTGTCATTGCACTTGGAGTATCGCAGTTTTGGGGGGTTCTGACAGTGCTAAGTGTCGAGCGATTTTTCAGCACCTATTCGGTTATTCTGACGGTACTTCTTTTGCGACCGAGTCTCGAGAATAAACAGAAACGTGTACCACAGTCAGTTGCACCCAGAAAAAAATTTATTTGACGGCCACCGTTTATTAAGATTAAGTCAAATATTTATTTGATTTAAATAAATATGTATTTCATTTACGTAACTATTTATTTAAATCAAATAAATATTTATTTCAATTAAGTAACTATTTACTTAATTCAAATAAATATTTCACTTAATCTGGATAAATGGTGGCCGCCAAATAAATTTTTTTCTGGATGTGGCGGGTGTAGGAATCCAACGTCGGAACGTCATTTCTGCTGGGGAGTGGCGTCAAGAATTCAATCAATTAAGAAATAGAGACCTCCGATCGAAGTATATGAAAAGTATGTTCGTTTATTTTATGGGACGAGAACTGTCATTGCACTTGGAGATTCGCAGTTTTGGGATGTTCTGACAGTGCTAAGTGTCGAGCGATTTTTCAGCACCTATTCGGTTATTCTGACGGTACTTCTTTCGCAACCGAGTCTCGAGAATAAACGGAAACGTGTACCACAGTCAGTTGGCGGGTGTAGGAATCCAACGTCGGAACGTCGTTTCTGCTGGCGAGTGGCTGGCTCCTCGTGCCCGAGGGAATATACGGTGCTGCTTGGTACACGTGATACACGCGAGCGAAGTTCGTAAATCTCGGCCGTTGCGGTCTCCGGGGAACCATGTCTCAGTCACACCGACCCGACTGCAAGAGTTAAAGCGTCCTGGTTGGCAAAACCCGCGCTCCCTTCTCCCATCGAGCCAGCCCCTAGCCTCTCGTCCCGCGAGTCGGGCTTTGAGCTAGCTTAATGCTCCTCTAATCCACTAATTTGACCACTCGTGTGAGGAACTCTGCTGAAAGTGGAAAAAGAACGAGGTGCATCCAACAGCAAAAAAGCATCGTCAACGCACCGAAGGCTGACGTTGAGATGCTTTGGACGACATTAAAGATTCGTGGAGTTCGTGCATCCCATTTTGTGTACATCTCTATCTTATCGTATTTGCATATTTTACCCTCTTTAAACAGAGAGACCCCCATCGATTCCGCTACTGCTTCGGAATTTTCTTACGCTTCAAAGATACGCGAGATCAAAGAAACGGAATTTCGATTCCGTTTCTTCGTTCACCGTTGACGTTCTCGTCGTTGCAATACCTTCAGGACTCTTCGATATTTCCCTCGCGATACGGTATGAAGTCCGGCAGACGTATCTCATTTCCCGTTCACTCGTCCCTTGTTTCTCGCTTTTATTTCTTATTGCTCTTTCAGGAATTATCTTATATATTTTGTAGAAAGTTGTTTGTTTCGTTATTTCCTAATCAGTATTTTCCTGCATTGACGATCAAGAAGATTTGTCTGCCTATTACACGTTCGTCGCATGTGACGCTTTATCAGAACGTTGCCCCAGTTTTTAATCTAACCGTTCGGACATTTATTTGGGATTGTGTCTGAGAATGCATCCGAAATAAAATGCATGACGTCACTTCTGGTCGAAAAATGAGATTTTCAAACGGAGACGTTTTGCTGGTTAATCTCCGGAAATCTGAATTTTTTGTATGGAAGTGGAATATCGATAAAAACAATGGTAGTGTTGATTTCATAGTAACCGATGTTATTTGACCGACGAATTTTAGGGGTCGGATAAAATTCATTCATTATTTTTCATTACGGTATTCGGTTAAATATTTTCAATGTACATTTTTCGTCTGTCTATATAAAGTCAGTATTTTACTATACCGCAACGACGGTGCGTATTACTTATAGAAATCGTCCCCTTCCCGTCGCCAACTCCTCGATACGATTGCACATCTTGCAATAGGAGCACAATACCAATATTCGCGGGTATGTACGATAAGGTTGCGCGTGGCGCCTCGGCGAAGAAATTGCTTCCCGAGAACGACAACGTCGAGGCGAAGCCAAGCTATAAGCAACTTTCCTTATGTACATACACGTACTCTTTCTTGACTTTCCGCACGATCTTTCTTCCATATCCGCCATCCTCATTTCTTCGGCACCCCCGTATCCTCTCGTTCTTTCTTCCTCTATCATTCGTTCGTTCTCTTTTTTCTTTACCACCCCTTCACGTCGGCTGTACTCCTAGAACCCATTCCGTCTCGTCATTTTCTACCCTATTATGTTAGCTCGGTACTTCCAGCGCATATCGATTGCGGTATTCGTACAAATGACTCGCAGACAAAGAAGTCGCAGATGTGAGTTAACACTGTAAAAATAAATTGTAAATTTTGGTTATATGACTCACATTAATTTAACGTTAATCTACCTTTGTTTGTAAAATAAAAATATCAGATATTAAAATTACAAGTCTTTTGGCTGAAATTTACAACAACTTTAATCAAGAATAAAATGTTTACTGTAAAATTGCAACGCACATGTGTTTCAAATTTCAGAAACCGTTTATGTAAAATACCTTCCATTAGCGTTAATTAATTTTCAAACTAATTTTGTTTACAGTGAAGAATATGTTTTTTGTTGCTATTTAAAATCCGTGAATGCAACACCTTAAATTGAACCTGACATTCCATCGTCAGTTTGATGCATTATTTCCGAAGTTGTAGCGTTTGACCACTGTAAGTGATATTCAACTTGCATTACTGCAATAACGAGTTGTTCCACCAGGTGCAGTACACGGTACTGTCGCTAGGTCATGCACCAGACGCACACAATAGACGAGGTTCGGCGCGAGAACGCACAAGTGCACCTCGGTATAATCCCGTGATGGTCGCGCCGAATCTTTTTTCGTAATTTATCGGGACGTTGAGCCCCGGCAACGTTGTGGCCACCCCTCGAGGCGTATCCCCGCGCTTTACCGACTGGTGCACTTTTTTTTCTACTCCCTCTGTTCGCCTTCCCACCCTTGACCGAACCAGTCGAGAACACGAGAGGACGTTTTCCCACAATTTATAGTGACTGCCCCATCCCCCGGGCACAGAATATTTTTGGCGACATTTTTGCTCGACCCTTTTTCTACAACGCCGGTCGCGCGAATTTCAAGCGGTCCAGTCGGTCGATTGCTGCCGGCCACCGCACCTTTGCCAGCGGGAGCGAGGACCGACGATTCATAACTCCACCCCGCAGTCCGCACACACATCCGTTACATGATCTGAAAGCTCTATTGCGACAGTAGCGTCCTGTCTCGGTACAAGACAATTCGGCGTAGTGTGCAATACAACGGTTTCGTAGTAGTGAAATAGATTTCACCACCACTAGTGGATTTCTAATCCAACGAATGCGTTAATCTATCGAGGTATGATCAGACATCCCGCTGTTTTTTTTTGTTTTAGGCATCGTTTTTATTTATATGAAAAAATACAGGGAGTTCCCTAGGGTAAAAGTGGTCAATATGGCCCACCTCGATTAACATGTAAATCAGTGATGTATGGACCGGGCCATATTCCCCACTTTTACCCTATAGGTACTCGGGGAATAATGTTAACCGAGGGGCGATCAGGAACTAGGTTAACAAGAAGGAAAAAGTTATCCCACTATGTACGTCAGCGCAAATGCTTTGACTTCGCCTTTGCCAGAAATCCGGCCTGGAAGAGCTCACATTGTCACTGCAGATGGATTCGCCGTTTTCGCTGCTCAGCCTGACGAGATACTCGCACGCTCAGATTGCTGGGATCGACGATCCATTCCACATCCGTTACATTTCATTTACATCACATTACATCACAGTTACACGATTCGAAAGCTCTATCGTGACAGCAGCGCCTTGTCTCGATGCCAAACAATCCATAGTATCGAGTACGATGGTTTCCTAGTGGCGAAATCTAATTAAATAAATGGGTGAATCAATCGAGGTATGTGCAGTTATCTCGCTATGTTCGACACCGTGAATGCTTTGACTTCGCCATCGATATAAAACCCGCCTGAAAGAGCACACATTGTCACCACCGATGGATTTGCTGTTTTCGCTGCTCAGCATGACGAGATACTCGCGCGCTCAGGTAGCTCTTGCTTAACACTATATTGTTACGCGGAATGACGTAGCTAAAGCACAAAGCTCGCGCTCACGTCCCACATGTGAATGGGTGAAGCTCCGAGTGGTTACCCTCAACGATAAAACAATGGTGCACGGTAGCCTTTTAGCGAATGAAAACACTACAGTCGACGGAACGAATGTACAGGACGATGCAGAGCTAACAGTTTAGAGCTTCGGAAAATACAGCGGTCCTCTGGCAAGCGTAGTCCAACACTCGATGTACTATGCATATAAGTGCACGGAGCTTCGGCGATCCGCGCCAGTTTCACGATATTTCCCGCGGGCATTAGCTAACTGCCCGGAAACTTCGCAATTAGCGTCCTGCGGGTCGTCCGTGAGAACTGAATACCTGTTCCAATGTGAAAACACTCAAATCCAATGTCACCAAACCCCCAAGTGCGGACCCGTTCGGCGCACCGGTCGATGAATTTTCAATTTACGATGATACGGAAATAATTTTTTGGATTTCCACCGTTCAAACTTGGACCCTCGAGAAATTTTCGAACCATGAAAACAGTGAATTTGTTTTTTTTTCAGTTAGAATCGATGGTTCGCGTAGCGCGCTCGTCGGGCGCTCTCCGGCCCTCGTCACTGCCCCTTAACCCCCGATCGGGTTTACTGCGAGTTCCATGTAAAATTTATGACCGCGGAAATAAATTCACTATCGGAAACTTGAAACTTGCGTCGATGGAGGATGCAGAAGAGGGGGAGGCAACATTGCCCGTTACTACCTGTTATAATAAAAAAAAAACCTGCCTGAATTACGCTCGTCCGCGCATGCGCCGGATCAATTCCGCTGGGCGTGTGTGCGTTAGCTGAGTTTATTGTTTCTTCTTCGTTTTTTTTAATTACAACCACTTTTTCATCCATTAAATCTGAGTGCCGGAGCACTCGGCTTCGCGCCCGGTTTCCATGACATTCCGGGCCATAACTTTTTCGCACCCTCCCGCCGTATCCGATTCATCTCCACTTGGTTATCACGCCACCGGGATCAGGAAACGCGACGTGAAACTTTTTCGCTAACGCGGAAAGGAATTCAACCCCGTAGCCCGTTTGATATATATTTGCCGAGAGTGGCACGGCCGGCCTGGCGGCTCAGCGGATCATGTCGGAATCGCAGACATCTATGAACAGACTTCGTGACCGTTTACTTCGGCTTGGGTAATCGAGTAGCTATACTGCGGGCGCAATCGAGTTACGCTACTGGCGTCGGGGTAGTTCGTCTCATGAATATCCATACTTCGAAAGCATCTGTGTGCTCAATGTTGGAAATTCTAATAACAACATCGATACCTCCGAAATACAGTTTCCAATGTCAATAAGAAATTACCTATCGGTCAATATTCTAAGGACTTACCCTCGACTACGGGATGACGTGGCTTGTAGGACATGTCTGAAAAAAAAGAATTAGTCATTAGTAGAATTAGTCACGGTTATTCACAGAAGTTAATAAATTCTTGAACAATTTTCAACCATTCACTGCGATATCCATTGGATTCTATGGATTACAATCTCAGTGAGGATGAAACTATATTTCAATGAAAGGACCATCGTGGGATTAATTTTTTATCGCTAACATCGTTCCGTCCATCAATGTAGAATTTTCAAGCGGGTGTATATGTATAGCATCCGTTCGGATTAATAATCCTCGTCGCTGGATATTCCGCGCGGAGGATTAATAAGACATCGGAGTGAGTCAATGTAACCCGCTGAAACTTGGAATAATTATCCCGAGCACACGACATCCGGCCGAATTCCCTCTAATGAAGAGACTCGCTCACCTGCACCAGCGGGCCGAGCAGACTGGTGAGCGTGCATGACGTGGAAAATAATTGGAAGTTTTGGGTACGAGGATGTGGCTCATGCGGGTGTGCAATAGAGAATGGTAGTTGGTAGGGGTTGAGGCGCCGCGTCAGATGCCGTCGGACTTTTGGTTGCCCGTGCAAAAGCTCAGAACGATGGCAAGGGGGAAGCTATGGCCGCTTGCCACCAGCTCCGCTTCCTCACACCAATAATGTACCGGTGCAAGCCTGTCACGTATATAAGGGACCGTTCACCCTCCGGAGCGTTAGAAGTTTCCGTAATCAAGTTCTCGAAGAGCGATGCCCTCCGAATGGCCGGAACGGGGCAGCCGATACAGGTTGTGCCTCAGTGAAGTGGCTTTAATGACAAAGTAGATTAATTGCCATCCGTTTTTATTCAACGCTTCCTCATCACATTTTTCACAACCCCTCATTGGTACCATCAACAATTCGTGTGCCATTGATTCTGTCATGATCTATAGCCGCCCGCTAATACCGAAAATTCAACTACCGTGTCACCTTCCATATTTGAGGTTGCTATTTCTAACAGTCGAGCGCGTGTATGTTTTTATTCGGCACTTTCTCATGTCAGTTTTCATACCCCCCATTTGTACCATCAACATTTCATGTGCCATTGATTCTATCATGATCTATAACCGCCCGCTAATAATCACAATTCAACTATTATGTCACCTTTCATATTTGAGGTTGCTATTTCTATCAGTCGAGCACATGTATGGTTTTATTCCGCACTTTCTCGTATCATTTTTCACACCCCTCATTTGTACCATCAACATTTCATGTGCCATTGATTCTATCGTGATCCATAACCGCCCGCTAATAATGAAAATTCAACTGGAGTGTCACCTTCCATATTTGAGGTTGCTATTTCTAACAGTCGAGCGCGTGTGTGTGCATGCATTCATACAGCTACATATTGTTTCAAGCTCGTTTAAGCCACTCGGTGCTGCCAATGCAACGATATGTATGCAGGCCGCCTCTGCGGCAACTCGTACATGCTGATATCGCGTCGATACCCTTTCACGGACAGGAGAAACCTGCCCGCTCCCACTCCCTCTTAGACACACATAGCAGACACGTGTCGTCGCCTCAACCCTTACCCCCTTCCTCGTACGTTCCTCAATACCGGTGGTACAGCGCTATATACCAGCGTGTAACAGACTTTGCCAGCGGGATACTAAATTTCTACGGGAAACCTCAACAGCCGGAAAATTTCGGTGTAGGAAAATTTATACAAGTTGGTAAAAAGAGTTTGGTAACTAATAATTTAGCTTCCGGGCTAACCGGTGCCGCTTGACGAATTCGGAGGGTCGACGCATGGCGATTCGGCACATCGATTGATTCGATGCGATATATTCTCGGATAAACTTTTGTCCGAGCCTGTTACTCGCGAGCCAAAGAAAAATGAGAAAACTTCCGCCTCGGGTGTTGGGGAAGGGTAAGAGTTCGCGGTAACGAGTTATATACTGCGATTGTCACATCTTTCAGTTACATTTTGGGAGCATTGTATAACGGTTGTTCACTTTGCTTGACGCCTGGAACGAGGACATTGCCGGGACGCCGAATCGAACAACGCGAACGGCGTATCGACATTTTCTCGGAACTTTCTCAATGAGCGAGCCCAGTGGTCAGGCAGGTTTATGATCGATTGGCTTTCGTTATCGGCGGGAGGACGTCGGTGCTAAGACGGTGGGAGGTTGGAAACGCGAGGACGACGGAGGGAGAAGGACGAGTAACTTTCGCGCCTTCGCCGCCGTCCCGAAGTCCGAAACCCGCGGAAACTCCGAATCGTTAACTTCGTAACGAAAGTTCCAGGTTCGTCCGGCTGCTAATAAGGTGATTTGAAAGCGCTGCGTTCTGCCTGGCTAAAATTTATTGTTCAAAGTTGCCGCGCGGAGTTCCAACGCCACAATCCAATAATTATAATACAATCGTGACGATTAACGACGGGGTTGCCAACATAGGTCGCTTAATGAGAAATCCTTAAAACGGATCAGTGGCATTTGTTGGACGGACCGCGCGGAAAAAAAATTTGCTTGCGGGCTGCCAAAGAAAAAAGTTCTTATTTAAATTCTTTAAACAATGACAGCAAAACTGACAAAGTGACATGTTATCATTTAAAACCCGTATGCAATTGTAATAATTGAAAGTAGAATTGAAATAACATTTATTTTCCTTGGCAGCCCGCAAGCGAATTTTGATAAGTCAATGATATTTTTTTTCAGTGCGGATAAGATTTGGTTCATGAGGAGGTTCCTTCTTACCGAGCTGCAAAATATCTGTAGTACGATTTACATTGTACACGAATTCTCCTTTTCTCAGATTACAGTATCCTCGGCTAGTTTCCGTGCCCCGTAATTCGTTTGTTGATGAGACTATCATCGTTTTGGCCGGAAACACGTAATAATGCAAGCGTGACTGACGTAACCATCTGCAATCTACGGTGAGAAGGAAAGAAGGCGGTAGGAAAGTTTCCCGGAAATTTTCTTGAAGCCCCCGAAACGGCAATGCTGGTCGACGGGGCGGAAAATGCAGCGCAACGAGGTCGGTGTCGGGAGCTGTGGCAGGCCGACAGGCAGGCGGGTCCCGACGCAAAATTAGGAACTCGCGGAGCCAGCATCGGAGCAGAACAACCCCGGTAGAATACACTTATACCTAACCGGAGTTCTGCTGGCGCAACACACAAGAATTTAGTATGTAAGGCACGTGTTCGCATCTGCCTTTATGAGCGTTTCCGCGATTCTCCTTCTCGGCCTCATTCTCATAGGAGGAGCCGAAGAGTGCAACGCCGGAACCCCTGCAATGCCGCTGCAGCTGCGAACCCTTTCTCTTACGCCTTGGCAGCTTCCCCAGGTTGGAAATCTAGTATACATATCATATTCCCTATCAAATCTATGGTTAACGTAAGACTTTTTTCTCACAGATTGTCGAAATCTTATCGAAAAAAAGAGTTCAAGCAAATACCAAGTTCTGATTCATCCAAGAGGCCAAGACAACCTGAGATTGTAGTGCATTCGAGTATTAAATATTGAACATCGCCACACTTCTTTCTTAAAGTAGTACTAGCGCAATGACTGACGCCGCCTAATTTTGAGAGGAATAAAAGAGAATTACAAACACTTCTCGATCGGATAAAACTCTGAAAAAAATCAAGCATATGGAAGATGCTGATAAGATTGTTCGTCCATAATAATGATCTCAAAATGTTCTTCGTTTCCTTTATGTTAAAATTTGTTTAAAATCGTAATTTTCAAGTATTAGATAAAATTCTGAAAAAATTCATACGTATTCAGAAAAATTAACAAATC
>JAPYZC010004036.1:0-18320 GCA_030522665.1 Ichneumoninae sp. A BG-2022a
CCGAAATTATATCCGCTTCCGATGAGACTTTTCTTTTGACCGTATATGCCAGAATCCATGAGAAAAGTTGATTACAGTTTTTATTACCGACCGCGGTATAGCACATGCTCTTAAGACCATATGAAGCATCTCCCTCCCCGTCCATCGTTGGCTCAGTCGGTATCAAAAACTGTAATTAACTTTTCTCACGAGTTTTGACCGTACATGCTAGAATCCGTGAGAGAAGTTGATTACAGTTTTTATTACCGACCGTTGTATTGCACATGCTCTTAAGCCTGATTTTCGAGTTTGCGAAGTGTCCGAGGTATTCTTACGACAAAAAAAAACCCTCCCATGCACAGTTTTCTTGCAGACCCAACAGTTCGAGTTTTGGTACGAAAATGCAGCTTTTACGAGAAGCTATTGCTGCACGGTTTCTGGTCGATCGGTACTATTCTGTCGGTCGCCCTCATATTTCTCGTTCCCGTCGAAAAGGGCGAGTTGCCTATTCGAGCGCGATATCCATTCGACGTAAGAAAATCCCCGATGCACCAGATCGCCTTTTGCTTGCAAGCTTGTGCCGTTAACATCGGTTTGATATCGATTATCGGTATGGACAGTATAGTCGTCGGTCTTTACAAGTGGGCGAACGTGCAGCTCGTTATTCTCAACGCTAATTACGAAAATTGTCTGAGGTCGAAGAGCAGAAGAGGAACGCTATTGAAGAAGCAACAACTCACCGAGGCTAAAGCAAACGATAACGAGGAACATAATCATATCGCTTGCTTCATTCCATTCAATGAAAACGAAGCTCGCCTTACCGACGACGACTCTTTCGTTCGACGATTCAAGATGTGCATAAAAAATCATCAACGTCTGATTAACAACGTTGACGAGCTCAACGACATATTCGGTGCCAGCATGTTCGTTCAATTATTCGCTAGCTTTTCTATGATATGTTTCACCGGTTTTCAAGCCGTTCTGGTATGTTCAGAGTATCTTCAAGTATAATCGAACCTCCCATAGTGTAACTTCGTCCGCGGGACTCGCAAGCGGCTGAAGCTATTGCTTATCCGAGGAAGAGAAACTAAAGCTGCTTGGTCCTCAGGGGATTTTATCCCAGGACGAGTAAACATCATTCTATTCTATACTAACGAGTATGCTCAGTCGGTAACGAAAACTGTAAACGGTTATTAATTTTCTTTTCTTTGCTCATGCATGCAAAATCCTCGTTTGCCCACCGCTCGCAGCATGCAAAATGACTGATTGCCGCACGATGCGGCTTCACCAGTGGGCAAAACACTTTGCGCACTGGTTCACCGGTGTGCAATATTACATTACGATACTAGTGCGATAAAACTTTTTCTGACGAGTGTGAGTTTGCAGCACGAGCCGAAGGCGAGTGTTGCAATCACACGAGTTAAGAAAACGTCACAAGGTGCGAAAGAGGAGTTTTACGCGCGCGAAGCATGCGTAAAACTGCACTTTACGCACCGAGTGAAATAAAGTACTTTGCGCACTGGTCATCGGTGTGCAAAGTAAAATTTTGCTACTAGTGCCATCTAGCGGCGCAAACGGTTACTATATTAACAGACGGTTGCTATAGTAACACCGATGCTAACCCCATTGTGCATGTCTGTGAACGGTGGGCAACTCGGATTATGCATTGCCTTCGTAAAGAAAAATATGTTTCGATGCATATGGTTCTTGCGCACTGCTCGTTTGGCCTCTAGTATCGAAATATACTATTTCCCGACTACGCTAAAATTACCATATTTCATGCCGGCAACGCGGGTGGACAGTTATCACCTGTTGACCAACGGCAGGAAAAGAAGTACTTTTCCTCCCTAGGGACGAAAAGTAGCTGACGAGTCGTTGGGCCGTTGCAGGCGTAAGAATATCGTCAATTTTAGCAGAGTCGGGAGAAAAATATCGTATGACACAAGGGAGGAATTGCATTTTTACCTCGTGTGAATTTCTGCCCACGTTTCGTTCGGGGATCAAAAACTTCACACTCGGTGAAAAGACGCACTTTCCTCCCTTGTGGCATAAGATACCATTTCGAATCCTAATATTTATTTGCTGTTCTTTTCATTCTCTTGGTATCCAGCTTTTCGCTATCGATTATACTTGTGTTATTATTTTTTATCTTGTGGCACCCGAGATTTTATCTCGAGGCGCCAAAACACTTAATAAAAAAATCTATCTATCTAAACATCTATGAAACATAATTTTCGTTACCGTTTTATGTCGGGTTATGCGCGGTTTTACATCGCCTTAAAAAATGGGAGTTTCGACTGTGCATGAAGAGGTCTTCCAGAAGTATTCTGCATTTCGTACACGGTACATTACTCTATTTTTTTTAAATGGTGCTATATCAATGATATTATTAATATTATGACTACCAGGGCTCCAAGAATTTTACCAATTTAATAAAGTTCGGTATCTACCTCGGAGCAGCCTTTTCTCAATTGTTGAATTGGTGCTGGAATGGAAACGCTTTGGTGTATCAAGTAACGATAAAATCTAATTTTTGAACAAAGTTTGTGTATTGTTAAAATGTATCACGTAAATTCACAATGTCTCGTGTAAAATATGAATAGAGCGGTTCATTGACAACGAGCCAGTGGCTTTCGGGCTGGGAGGACCACATTTCACCTGAAGTCGTTTCTCTGATGATAATTTCATTGATGCGATCGAAGAGAGCGCTCAGTTTGAAAGCTGGCAAATTTTACACGATGTCGATGGAAACGTTCATTGCGGTAAGACATTTTTTTATATAAAATATTACGCTATTTTCACCGAGATGGAGGCAATAGACAAACGTATTGCCGTTTCCTTTTTTTTTATCAACCATTAAGTCACGATGCATAAGATTAAGTGTAATGATACGAACTGCAGTGACAGACTAATCGTATCCATAACTTTCTATTAATTTTTTTTAGATATTAAGAAGCTCCTACTCTTTTTTCGCTCTACTGGCACAAATTAACGAAACAAATGAGTGATCGCCTGCAAAACCGACGTTCAAACAGTGTCGATGTCTTGCCAACGAAGTTCCCATCTCAGTGAAAAATTTCGAGCGACAGTACTCTTATCTATAGATTAAAATGGAAGAATCCGATCGGTCGGCCTCAAGCAGGTTCCTCCGAAATTTTCCTAGAACACGAGAGAGCGAGTTCTTGAAACCGAAAGTATGCAATCAAGCCGTACTCTTTTTTTTCGTGACAAACAGCATCAGTACAAAATTATTATTTTCGTAGTATAATCTAAATTATGCCTTGTGATATGTTCGTCGCGGAAGTTTTTCTCGTGCAAACTTTCCTGTCAATTGACTCCAGTGACACAAGTGGACGGGCGACATGGCAGCCTTCATTCGGCCGAGACGCCGGACCATTATTTTAATCAATTACTAACAAAAAGTCTATTAAGATAAGAAAAAAAACGGATCACTTGTGTTTATCTTCTGTCGGTTTAGTCGTTCTGTTCGCCTGGGTCCACGGATGGTTCAGCACCCCGTCCAGGGACAGTCGACGTTCGGGATTGGCGACGAGCAACTGAAGGAACAAAAAAAAACATCCAATGTAACAAGAAAAATGTAATAAACCGCAGCTGTTTGCATTGTTGATTTGTTCTAAATTATAGCTTCTTTTTTTCTATCATGCCAGCACCCGGAATATGCTAAAAAATGAATTAAAGTATCGAAAATTAAGTCGAAGTAGCAATAAACTACCTTGGATATCAAGTCCCGAGCACCCGCGCTCACATGGTCGGGAAACTTGTATTGGACTTGTTTGATCTTCAGGTACGTTTCCTCGTACGTTTGAGCGACGAAGGGTGGTTTGCCGACGAGACATTCGTAGCAAAAGACACCGGTTCCCCACAGGTCAACGGTGTGAGTGTGAGACTTTCCGTTAACCATCTCGGGCGCCAGATAATCCAAGGTTCCGCACATGGTTTGCCTTCGAGAGGTTGGCGCGTGTACGGACCATCCAAAATCACCGATTTTGAGATCCCCATTCGCGCTGAGCAACAAATTCTCCGGCTTGATGTCACGATGTATCACGCCTTTGGTGTGACAATACTTCAGGGCGTCGGCTAATTGAGATATGTAAGTAGCGGTTCTGAAACGGATTTGAAAAAATTTTCGGACAGTTATTATTTACCGTAGGTGAAACTCGAAAGATACCCTAGCAAGTTGATGGACCGCAAACGGACCGAAAAACGGACACGTCCGTTGGGGAACAAAACGGACCGTAAAAAACGACGAAACGGACTGTACATTTTTTCTTGGCATTTGGTCTTTTTTCTGTTGCGGAAACCGAAAACGGACCGAACGTTTTTTTTCTTTCAAAAAATTTGCTTTTGCCCGTTTTCGGTTCCCGCAACCGAAAAAGGAGCAAGATCGTGTGTTTATTCTGTCCTTTCATTAAAAACAGAATTAAAAGCAAAACAACAAAAAAATGTTAAACTTAGCCAAAATTTTTTTATAAAAAACGTTCGGTCCTTCCTCGGTTTCCGCAAACGAAAAAGAACCAATCCAAACGTACGGTCCGCTTTACCGTTTTTGTGGTCCGTTTCGTTCCCCAACAGACGTGTCCATTTTTCGGTCTGTTCTTTAGTTTTTTCCCTAAAAGCAGCCGTCCGTCAACTTGCTAGGGTACCTGACCAATTTCGCGAAATAACATTGAAAAAATATAGTGTGTTCGTTAATTGGTTCGTTTCTGTTGCTGGCTACATTCGAGATAAATTCAAAGTACATTCGAGACGATCACATATGTTATTTAACCAATTTTCCTGTGTTCCGTAATTCACATGTCTTTATCACTGGCTGAATTCGGGATACATTTCCCAGAAAAATTAATAATGCTCTCTGTAACGTCTCCTCCGGTTTCAAGAGCCCACTTTTAACGTCACTTCCGTTTTCAAAAACTCACTTTTAAACTGGAAGTGACGTCACGCAGAAAAATTTCCTTCTGACTTCACTTCCGGTTTGAAAATCTCATTTCTGGACGGGAGGTGGCGTCACATCGGAAGAACCGGTCGAAAAATAATATTTTCAAACCGGAAGTGACGTTTCCCGTCCGAGGTCACTTCCGGTCGAAAATCGGCATTTTCAAAGGAGAAGTTGGAGAGAATTTTTTGGTATTTTTCTCCGGTATTCGTCTCGAACATAGCTGCCGACAGAAATTGATAAATTGAGGAAGTCACAGATATCGGTGGAAAACATTACGAGAAACATTTGTAGAAAATATCGGAACTCACCGGACTTCGTCGAATCGGCTGTCCGGTTGGGCTATCAGCTGTTTATACAATTCGCCGCCCTGAGCGTATTCCAAGATAAGGTAGATCCTTCTCTCGTCGTGAAAGTATCCGTACATTCGAATTATGTGCGGATGCCTGAAAAATCATAGCCAAGAAAATAGTAAGTTATATGTTCCGTTTCTGCACGCATTCGGAAAGTCACGCTGATACATACACCGAGGGTTGCAACCCTCAGCATTTTCGTCCCAAGTTTTGGCAAGGAATCTTTGCAATCGTTCGCACAAGCAGCGAATCCAGCATCATTTAAGATCGATAAATTAACAAGGCGGCAATAACAAATTGTTAAAAATTCGTACGCAAAAATCTATCTATTTTGCAATGTTAAATAACCCTGATGATATCTGCATAACGTGAAATTTCATCTTTAGCAAGTTTATCAATCCACTGCTTTAGGATGAAAAAAATTTCTTCACATATAGAATTTTAGTCTGAATTTCCCCAAGCGAAGTATGCGCGAGAAAACACAATCGTTATAACTTGACGAACTCAGTCACGTGCAGATATCTTCAGGATCATAATGTTAAACATTTTTCTTATTCTTCTTTTATTTTAAAATATTTTTATTTTTACTTCCTCATAGTGGGTGTTTTGTTCTGGTGAAAAAAAATCGAGATTTTAACGAAAATATGTTCAGAATGTTCCAAAACATTGAAAAATTACGGCTAGAAATAATGTCAGGATGTATGTGTGTGTGAATCAAAGGCGAAAAATTCAAACTCGAGAATGCCTCGACCAATCGAGCTGAAATTTTGCGCATAGCTTCTTTTATATCATCATAGTTAATATTCAATATTTCTTAAAAATTTTAGTAAATATGTTCAGTTTTTTTTTTTTTTCTTCAAAAATATCTACGCACTCTAGCTCGTACATTTTTTTTAGCTATTTGGCTAAAAACGCATGCACAGATAGAATATGATCACCTGATGAACCATATTAAATTTGGAGAGAGTCGAGCGAACTGTTTAAATTTTGTCATTTTTGTATTTAAAAATGTTAGGCAGACAAAAATTGACATGCACTGTTTTCTCTATATCTGCAAAAGGAGCAAATCTGTTAATAAATGATCAACTATATTGATGTTGAATATTGATAATTTATGAACGAATTGCTCCTTTCACAGATAAAAAGAAAATACTTCATTCCAATAACTATATGACTTAGTATGTACTGATCACACGTGTCCTGTTTTGGCTTCAGAACAAATACAAAATTAAATTAATACCAATAATTACAAATGAATAAATCACATAAATTACGTCAGATTAAATTATCAATCGATCAAAAAAAAATTGCTTCACTTTACCTGAGATGAGTCTGAATTTCAATTTCCCGACGTACTTGATGCTCCACGTCTGCCGACTGTATCTGAGACTTAAAAAGTACTTTCATCGCAATGACGTATCTGGACTTCTTCTCTCGCGCCAGATAAACGTTCCCGAACTTCCCTTTGCCGAGGGGGCGGCCAATGTCAAAGTCGGTCAAGACCCATTTTTTTTCGCTCTGCTTCACGTTGCCGTTTTCGTTCGAATCGCATTTGCCAGCTTGCGTCGACGGCTCGGCGGATTTCGACGGAGCGGACAGTGTGGGCGGCGGCATCAATTCGGTAGCGTTCTTCGCCGTCTGAGACTTCGCCTCCTTTGGCACGGAATTGGCGACGTAAGTTTTTGACTGCGCTTCGACGGCATCGTTTCCAACGCATTTCTGAGGCTCGATATTGTCCTGTCCATTTATCTCCGACAGAACGCCCGCAGTCTTCGATATTCTCAACTGCTTGAAACTGCTGGGCATCAGGCCTGCGGACTTTCCCAATTGGACGGTTCTGGTCTGCGACTTGCAGTTTTCCTTTCCCTTCAGCATAACTACAGTGGGATGAGCTCCGGTCGACAAGCTATGAACATTTTTTTTAAAGTTAAAAATACGATCGCTTTAAATTTTGTGTTATCGAAGATCACAAAATTTAGCATATTTTGAGTATGCTAAATTTAAAGTATTTCATTGTCATTGTATTATTTTTTTAATCAATCAAAGATTAACAAGATAACATATAATAGAAAAAACAAATATGTTGGATTCGCATTGAACAGCTTAATGGGTGAATCAACGCAAGTGTTGTAAGTTTAAGTGTTTTGCTTCCTTATGGAAGAAGCTTTTTTAACGCTTATAATTCTAGTGGTTAAATGGATGCTTGTATTAAGTCAATTTATGTGTTGTAAGCTGAAGTATTTTTAACTTTTATAATTCATAAGTTTAAGTATTTGTAACTTTTATAATTCTAATATTTTGTACAATATTTCTGATTTATTATACATTGATTGTAATGGAGAATTCCATGAAGGTAATACATTTTTAAAAATATACATATGCTTGAGTAAAATTTTGATTAATCCAGGATCGCAAAATTTCACGTGTTTCGATCATGCCGAATATAAAATATTTCACCCTTATCAAATTTTTTATTTGGTCCGTCAAAGATCAACATATACTAGAAAAAAAGAATCTATTAGATTGGCATTGAACGGCTTAACGATTTAATTGATTCATACATTGCAGACTTGCGAGTTTTTTATTTTTATAATTCCAAACGTTAAATGAATGCTAGCTATTCAGGACCTCTAATATTTACGATAGTGATTGTAAAATAAAAATCCACCAAAGCAATAAATTATTTTTAATAACATGAAAAAAAATACGCTTGCATTAATTTCGGGTAATCGAGGTTCGCAAAATTCGGCATGCTTCGAACACGCCAAGTTTCACATGTTTTACCCTTAACGTATTTTTTTTGTTATCCGTCAAGGATTAATGTGTAATATAAAAAACTAATGTGTTGGATTGGTTTTAAATCGGCTCACCTGCTAGAGACAAACAGGCAGAACAGTCGACACGGACTCGAGGCTCTCGAGCGTACCTGCGATAGTCCTTGTGTGACGAAAACGCTCCTCAAAGTCCTCGAATTCTTGTATGGAGAACCTCACGAATCCTCTTTTTTTTAATCGTACAACCGAGGAGCGAACCTTCCGACTATCCTTCCGATCGGCAAATCGTTTGGTCGGTGATCTCGAGAATACTTACTTCCCTCGATCGGTCGACGACAAATCCTTCGGCGCTCTCGCTCCACCATTAGTTTTCACATTTCAAAATAATAACGAACTTTTCTGACGTGACCCACGAGAGGCGCGAAGTTTGCGCGGATCGTGTATCGATTGTTAAATCCTGCGCCATCTATTGCGATCTGATGGAAATGAGAATTATACATAAAATAAATAAAATTCGACCAAATTGCGTTGCTCGGTGGGAAGAAATGATCCAATAAATGTCGAGAAGCGCTTTCCCGACGCCAGTCAAAATCAAACGCTACAAATATTGAAAACGTATGGGGTTCACGATGTTTTACTATCTAGCACTTTCCGTCGAGCCTTGAAAAAATCGTTACGTTAAACGACGGTTTGATTTGATTGGTCCCTCCTGTCCAATACTTGCATCATCTGACAGAATGGACCAATCAAATAAATCCGTCATTATAACGTTATCATTCCCACAGCCGGATAGAACGTCCCAATTACCGGTGCTTTTTTTATGCAACGAAAATTCAATGAAAAAAACTGGTTGATTTATAGGATCGCTGGTATTGAAGTAATCGGTAAATACGTTGGACCTAAATGCATTACGAAACGTAAAAAATACGATTTTCGAAAGAATTGAATAAACTGTAAAACCTCGAAATTATTCCTAAGAGTTTATCGTAATTGTGATGAATTTTCAGTTCACAAATTTCTCGCTGTTGTACAATCAAATTTCCACCTGTCGTGATCTGATAAAAATTATAATTGAACATAAAATAAATAGAATGTGACCACATTGAATTTCTTAGCGGGTAAGAATGGTCCAATCATTGTCGAGAAGCGCTTTCCCGCAGCCAATAAAAATCAAGCTGATCGCGGCACATGCGAAAATTGAAACAGTATGGCGTTCACGCTGTTTTGCTATTATCGGTACTTTTTTGATGCAACGAAAATTGAATGAAAAACTGGTTGATTTATAAGATCGCTAGTGTTGAAGTGAACCGCTAAATACGATGGACGTAAATGCGTTACGAAACGTAAAAAATCAATTTCCAAAATAATTACATTACATGTATAACCTCGAAATTATTCGTAAACCTTTACCATAATTGTTATCAACTTTCAGTTCAAAGATTTCCTGCTGTTGTACAATCAAATTTCCGAGACGTGCTTTCGACGTTGCGCAAATAGCACTATTACCAGAGAATTATCGAGCGAAGAGGTAAGCATAAAAAACGGCGTATTTTATTTATCAATGTTACATTTTTTAATTTATCAATGATACATTTTTTAATTTATCAATGTTACATTTTTTAATTTATCAATATTACATTTTTTATTTATCATTTTTTTATTTTTAAGTTATCAATGTTAATAAGAGGCTCATGGCCAGTATTCATGTATGTGCGTTGTTTATTTCAGAATGCCTGTGTAGACAACTGTGCAGGAAAATATGTAAATGCCAATCACCGAATCATGGGAGTTTACGTGGAAGTTCAATCAGCGTTGGTCAATAGAAGGGTGCAGGAATATAATGCTATGGCAGAGAGTGCTGCAGCAGAGGCCATCGCCACAGAAAGCATTGCAACAGAGACTGCTGTTCAAGCTCAAACGGTAGAACATTAATTGACACTTATTATTTGTATAGATGAATATTAAATAAAAATGTTGTTATATTTTATTTAATTGACGGCGATACAATTTTATCTCGAAGCCCATGTAGTGAAATCCTATTTCATTTGGACACCCGAGTTTCAGCACCCTTGAAAAAAATTATGTTATATTAGAATTATAAAAAACATTATAAAAAGAGGTAGATATTATAAGTTAAAACTTCTGTAAGTTCTAATAATAATAATAATGAGTATAATGTTCTCGTAACGACAATATAAATGTTAATCAGTATAATACTCATTGCACTTTGACTCTCAGCACAGTTTGAAAAAATGACATTACTGTTTTTTTTACCGGCCGAGCTATGACACTCAATCTAAAATGACATACGACAGTCGGTATCGAAAACAGTAATGAACTCGAAAAAACGATGACAAATATCTATAACAATTTTTTAAATATTACGACAAATTTATGATGAAAAATGGTATAAGTATCATAACATATAACATATAACATAACAAAAAAAATTATACTACATTATGATTATAAAAAACATGATAAAAAGAAGCAGATGTTATAAGTGATAATTAATCCTCCTTTCTCTAATTTCTAATAACAATAATGAATATAAAGTTCTTCAAACGATAATATAAATGTTAATCAGTATAATACTCATCGCACTTTGACTCTGCACAGCTCAAAAACATTACAGTACAGTCTTCGTTACCGACCGAGCTATGAAACTCCATCTAAAATGATAAACGAAAGTCGGTATCGAAAACTGTAACAGGCTCGAAAAAACAATGCACAATGCCTAAAAATAATATGTTATTTATTTTTATAACGACATATTTATTTATGATGAAACAATGGTATAAATAAGTAAATAAATAAGATCACAACATATAACATCACATCAGTCTCATAACGTCATAACATATAATTGCAAAAGCACGACGATTCTCGAGTAATATTACCAGGCATAAAAGTACAGGTATTTTTGCATTTCTGGACCAGAATTCTACAGTAGTCTCTCTCTAAGTGCGTCTTACAAAGTCACCACCACTCCGCGCGACCGAACCATAGCTGTCAGTCGATCCCCGACCTGTTACAACTGTCTCCAATAGCCGACAAGTCTCGGAGACTCGTGAGTGTACGCTCCTAACAGGGGGTCGAGGGGAAGTGGCTGCGCGCGCACCCAACGAGCGTGCAGTTAGCGAGATGCTACTGTACGCGTCTTTTGATCCCATTTGCGTCCGATAAATCGTATGAGATATGGAAAACTTGAATATATCGGAAAACGACGGCGAAATCTTTTCGACGAATGAGAAAACCGATGCGAGCAATTTATCGGAGATATTCGACAATGGTCTCGCTCTGTTCACCAGCATCTTGGAGACGAAGGAGGCCACGAACAGTTTCAAGGTTCAGGTACGTTGTCAACATCGAAATGCAGGTGAACATTTTTATGGCGCTGTTTTTGTACGATTTTTTGTTCAATGTACAAACAGTCCGATGTGAAGCGTGCGATGAGCATCATGGAAGACGCCACGAGGCTTGTCTCGATAGCCGATGTATTCAGCAACAACGAGAGCCTCGACGAAGTGCCCACGGAGAATCTCAAGTACTTCATGCTACCGGTTATACTGGGAACACTCGCGACTAAGGTCTGCAACGTCGACGACCGAATGCATCTCGTAAACGTATCTCAAGTTTACTTCACCGACTTTCTGCAAAGAGCGAAAGCCTACGGAATCACCGATTATGAGATACCCGAGGAACAGTCCACAGAGCTTGTCACAAGTTCGGAAGGCAGAGCGAGCTCCAACACAGAAATTATTGCAAAAATGGTGAGCCCTTGTTGCCGACTGTCCTAGCTTAATTTTTTTTTTTTTTACAGTAGAACCTTAATTGTGCGAGGCAGGATTAACCAGGAAACAGATTAAACGTGGCTAGATTTGTCCGTTTCTTTATACATATATGGCCATAAACCAATGAGAATTTAAGCAGCTGGATAGCTTTGTACTAGTCAAAGGAGTGCTATATTTCAGAGCTGGGCAAAAAGTACTTAAAGTACTTGATACGTAGTATGGCACGTATCCAATACTTTAAGTACGCGGTACCATAAGTTCTAAATACTTCGAGTAATGTACTCAACTTTGTTTTAGAATAATGTTTAAGAATATTTGCCGGTACTCAAAGTGCTAGGCACTTCAAATACCAAGTACTTTAAGTACTTTGCCCAGCTGGTTATAGATTATAATCTATTGATTGTAGCGGATGGTTAATTGTGTTTCACCGGATGTCCTTAAGGGGGGAAGTGAAACAGCTGTGAGTGCGAGAGAGTTAGTTGCAATTTTCAAATAAACTTTTATTCAATGGTGCTAAATTTGTTGAGAACAAAATTAACTCGGGCCGGATGCGAAATTACTGGGCGTGTCGCACTCGAATTTGCTTTTCCCTAAAAAAAATTAGCACCCTTGAGAAAAGTTCATTACAGTTTTCATTATCTATATTAAAATATGAAATAGCTTCCTCCTCGTCCATCCTGGGCTCAGTTGGTATAAAAAACTGTAATCAACTTTTCTCATGGGTTCTCGCATGTACAGCGAAAAGAAAAGTCTCGTCGGAAGAGGATATGCATTCGGCTATCGATTATACTTTTCTCTTGACCATACATGCTAGAAACCATGCGGTAAGTTGATTATAGTTTTTTATTACCGACCGCGGTATTGCAAATGCTTTTAAGGGAAAATAAAATATCGCGATCGGTAATGAAAACTGTAATGAACTTTTCTCAAGGGTGCTAATTATTTTGAGGCAAAAGAAAATTCGAGCCGGATGCGTACGATAATTTCGCAATCGGCCCGAATTCACTATTTCTCAAAAAAAAATAGCACCATTGAATAAAATTTATTTGAAAATTGCAACTACGTGGTGACTGCGGTCAGGGAAAACCGGGAAAAGTCGGAATTCCAAAATTGGTCAGGGCAAAAGTAAATTCCTTGACCAATTCCCGAATCTTCTATAAATAAATAAGAAGGACATTAAAGGGAGGCTTAAAAAAATTAGGAAGATTAAAAAAAATAGAATTAAACATTAATACAATAATTAGGCATTTTCATTTGTATTGTTAATTTAAAAAAATAGAAGTCGTTAGAAGTTTGGTCAGTGAAAAGTCAGTGAAAAGTCAGGGATAAGGTCAGGGTAATTTTTTTCCGGGGGAAAAACGGCCACCATGAACTATCTCTCTCGCACGCACAGCTGTTCATTTCCCCTAGAGTCTACATGAAACACCTTCCTCTCTGTCCATCCCGGGCTCGGTCGGTGTCTAAAACTGTAATCAACTTTTCTCACGGGTTCGATGTCCGATCAAAAGAAAAGTCTCATCGAAGGCAAAAGTGCTTTCGGCTTTCGATGAGACTTTTCTTATGACCGCACATGCCAGAATCCTTGAGAAAAGGTTACCGCAGTTTTTATTCCCGACCGCGGTATTGTACATGCTCTTAACGTAGAAAAACATCAATTGCAATGGGTTTATAAAAATATTAAGGGGTTTGTACTAATTTCCAAAAAGATACAGTGCTGTTAGTGAATCAGAATACGGCTGTTATGGGAAAACTGAGCAGGTATTCACGAACAGCAGTGTACTCGCTCGTTCGGTTTTTTCAAATAATAATCCGTAGTGTTTGCTTGATTTTGATGATTCACGGCTCATTGTCCCCTTTCACGATGCGCTACGAATTCACCGTCCAGATATTCGATAGTATTTTCCGTTTTCCGAACTGCTGACTCATCCAGAAACTGGACAATGATAAACAAAAAAGTTTTTATTGGGAAAAACGTTCTTTATTAACTGATTTCTCCTTAAACACTTATCAAAATACAAATGTTTCTTATAAATACATTTCTCTTTCTATTAAAAAAATAAAACAAAAACAGTAACACTATCTCCTTTCAACTTAGCTCGGCTTCTATTGAAATGTTTCATTGACATTCTTTTGAAAACTTTAATATTTCTATATCTATTCATTATCTACTCTATAACTTATTTAATCCAAGATAATTTACCTAATTTGTTAATTTGTAACTAGTATTATTATTTGATTTTGTATTTGTTTTGAAGCCAGGAGGGAACACATGTGATAACAAACTAAGTCAAATACTTATTGAAATATTCGATTTTGATAAAACTGTAAAAGGAGTAATCCGTCAATAAATATATGAATATCAATATATGAATATCAATATATCAATATCATGACTATTCAAATGCAAGTATTATCTCGCATGCTCGTTCCTGAAAAATACTAAAAGGATTCCTGGCGATCCTTTTATGATTCTTTTGGATTGAGCGTAAGTTTCAGTTACCCACAGATTTTTCCGTGGTTTTTTAAAATTACCTGCTTCATCTTATCTGGATAATCAAGTTTCTACTGTAGTTATATATTACACACTATAGTTCATCATTTATGCATTCATTCACTTCTATCTGGCTGCAGTTACCTAAATATGTTCTTACGAACTCTCGTTTTCCGACGAAATTCCAGGTGAACACTCGGGAAAACAAGCTGCAGCGTTATCGGGAACGAAAGGAATTGGAAGCTCGATTCGGGGTGCTGAAGGAGAGCAAAAACAACCCTAACGTCGACGACGAAACTATGCGAGAGTACTTCATCACTTGGCTAAAGTGTTACGTGAACGTAGCGATCGAGGAACTCGATGCGCTGAAATCGGAGAAGCAAGTTATTCAGTACATGCAAACTCTGCCGGCCGACCAGTCTCGAAACGGCGAGGGCATTCACAAGTCCAAAGTACCGATCTCCAAGTTGAAGCCGATAATCATCACCAGAGACGCCGTCCAGAAACAGGTTTTCGGGGCTGGTTATCCGAGCCTTCCCGTGCTCACGGTGGAAGAATTTTACGAGCAAAGGGTCAAGGATGGAGAGTAAGTTAAAGATTTCAGAAAAAAAAAATTAGCCCAGCCATCGGTCAAAAAATATTGATAACTAATGTTCGATTTTTTTTGTTACTCCTTCCCAGCTGGCCAGACGCTTCGCAACGTAATCAAGTGAGCGGAAAGCCGTTGAAAAGCGCGACGAATCCGGTCGACGACTATCCCGAAGAGGATCGCGAGGAGATCGAGAAAGAAAGTCTGGCCGAGTGCGACGATCCCGAATCTCGGGCGCGAACACGCGCAATGGACGAGTACAAAGACACGCATCGGCGTGGCTGGGGTAATCGAGCGAACAGAAGCTGAACGCGAATGACAAAAATTAATTGGTGATTATCATGAATGTCTACGCTTGAGTTTGTCGTACTATTTTTTACACAACTCTTTATAAATCGCACCTCTGTCCCCACTTTTAGGAGCTACCGTAGCAACGCGTGGCGCCGCTTCGCGTTTTTTAGTCCCGTTTTGGAACGGTTTCGGACGGTGTGACTTATAAAGGGTTGAGGGAAAGATCCGTTTTACCGTGACTTCTTTAATGAATTGTCATGAATTTTTCGTGCCGAAACAGTTAGGTATATTGTGAAGTCCTTTTGCGTACGTATTTATTGATGTTTTTTATGCTTATAACAATTTTTATAAGACATTTCGTCGAGTCGTACTGGCTTGGCGCGCTGGACCGCAAGTGGCAGCATTTACATTGGTACCAACGATTGAGCCGGTTTGATCTTAAACAAAAAATCTCGATACTTTTTGATCTGTTAGATGACCCTTTATAACGCGTAATAGTACATTTCGATACGAGTACGAACAAACTTTTTCTGACGAGTGTGAGTTTGCAGCACGAGTCGAAGGCGAGTGTTGCAATCACACGAGTTCAGAAAACGTTTTTCGCACGAATATCGAACAAATTTTTATTTCACAAGGTGTGAAATTTTCCCACCGGGTGACATAAAAAATATTTAAAATATAAAATGGGGCCACGTTACCGATTTTTTTTAATTCGGCAGCTTTTAGTTAAAAATCTCTATTATCGTGGCGCCGTTTTGTGGTTTTTTTCAATGCGATCGCGCTATGGGCTGCAAATGATATGACATACCAAAATGTACCTGGATGTTTTGTTACAAGACCAATTCTGTATGAAAGTGCTCCGTATTGCGGTCCAGCGCGCTAAGCGAGCGAGACTCAATGAAATGTCCGATTAACATTTGTATACGCATAAAAATTACCACGAAATATGCACACAAAAGCAAAACTAAATGTGTACACAACTTTTCAACAGGCCGTAATTGTTTCGCCACGAAAAATGTATGGAAATTAAATAATTACTTTCCGGTAAAACGGATCTCCGCCCTTAATTAACGGTATCTGGGATAGTACGAAGTGTGAAGAATGATTTTTAGGCGTTTGCTGGTCGAACTTCCCGAAACCGTACAGGGAAACCCGAGGAGAGTAATTGTGTGACTGCGCTCGGGTGCCTCGACTGGCAGAGCTTTAATAACAGTTTTTTTTAAATATATTATTATGGTATATAAATTAGGTATAGCAATCCAATAAAAAATATAACGCCCTGTATCTGTTTTCTCCTACATTCAAGCACCTCGGCCGGGAATCCTCGGAAAGTCCATCTGCTTGCAATAACAATTCAACAATTGTTCATTTATTTAAAAATCGTCGCGGCACATACATAATTTTCTACCGAACATTCTCGATTACAATGATCGTTTAAAACCAAATTCGCGCTAAGATACATGGATATATTTGTATGAAAAAATATGTTTCTCGCTAGACGCGAAGGGGGTAACATAAAAATATTCATTTCATATTTGTAATGATCTTTGTGTATCTTTGTGTATAATAGCAGTCGTTTAATAGTCGATTAATAATTCTATATAATCTACGTCGTTATGTATATATAATTCTGGTACAATCTACCAGAAGCGGGCAAACATCGAATGGGAGAGCATTGAAATTTTTTTGCACTTTCATTCGATGTTTGGCCGTTCGTGCAATCTCCTCGCCGTTGTGCGTTCATCCTGGAAGCGCCTGTTTCATGACCAATCGGTTACACGTCGTTCGGACATTAGGCCGTGTACTTTTCGAAAATATTCGTGAAAATCGTTTACCTTAAAACGGAATTCAATGAAGATGGTTTTATAAATTAAAGCGAAAAACGCTTCGACATTAAATGCTCGCATTAAAATTAAATTTCGTCGAAAGAATAATTTACGTTATCCTAATGACACTCAATGGAAACGATAGACAATGATATACGTATTCGATCGATGAATCGTTTGTTGGGAAGTTGAAAGTCCCGTCATTAAGTATAATCCATGTACCCATAAATTAAGTCAATTTTAAGACTAACACCTCAACGCACCGTTAATATTATTGACTCGTTGCTAATAATCTATAGGACTGATATGTTTGTTTTGTTATTATTATTATTATTATTTTTAACCGAGGAACGATTACCGCCTCAAATGGTTCTCAAAGATCAGTTCGCCCTGGCGGCGTCACGTTTCCTTCATTCACGAAACCCATCGAGTTATTTCGCCCTGCACTGAAATCCTGAAATTATAAATATAAGCGCAGCCAGCAGGGCGTTAATTCATAACAGTCGTTTAAAAAAATCTATAAATATCGAATCATCTTGTAGTACAATCTTCGGTTTCTCTTACAGTTATCACGGCGATCCTGATATGGACGAGAAGTGCGGCCAGCTCAAGATCTTCACTGTGATTGTTTTTCAGCGCGACACTCCTATAGCCAGTTCTCAGACAGCGTACCTGAACAATTCGTTATTACGGTTGCGGTGTTCGATCGAACTTTTAAGGAGAGCGAACTGCATAAATGTTACACTCACGGGATAAGTGGCCTGGCCAATGAAGTTATTGTCGCCAAAGACATCCTCGTCTTGCACGACGAATCGAAGAAGAGCGTAGTCCGGATTGGCAATCTCGAATTGACAAGATTCATCCCATATCGGATTGAAGCCATTGTCGGCTGAAATTTTTTATTAAAAATCAGTTACCCTACTCGTTGAAAGAATGACCCTGAAGATATCTCATGACATTAAATTGAATCTTTGGCACTGCTTTAGGAAGGAAAAAAATGGTTAACTTGTAGCATTTTTCCCGGTTAAGGTAGTACTAGCGCAATGACTGACGCCGCCTAAGTTTGAGGGGAACAAACGAGAATTACAAACACTTCTCGATTGGATAAAAATCTGAAAAAAATCAAGCATATGGAAGATGCTGATAAGATTGTTCGTCCAAAATAATGAGCCCAAAATGTTATTCGTTTCCTTTATGTTAAAATTTGTTTAAAATCGTAATTTTCAAGTATTAGATAAAATTCTGAAAAAATTCATACGTATTCAGAAA
>JAPYZC010004037.1:0-16471 GCA_030522665.1 Ichneumoninae sp. A BG-2022a
CGAGCGCCCCGTCTTTTTTTATTGTGTTTATTCGGGAGAAGGTGACCGGGCTGAGTTCTCGCTAGACTTATGAGAACAAAAAAACAGATTAATTATAAATTATAAGTCGTATAATTAAAAACAAAATAAAATACGCAAAGACATTTAGTATCCTATAATTTTTTTTTCTTTTCCTCGCAATTTTGCAGATTTCGATGACGATCAAATGTGAAATGTCAGGTGACTCTTTCATCGGATTTCGGGAGCGCCCTGTCTTGTATTGTGTTTGTTCCGCGAGAAGGTGACCGGGCGGAGTTCTCGCTAGACTTTATGTAACAGCCACGAGTCTCCGTTGAGAACAACACGGGAAAGATTAATAATTTCACATGCATCATTATTGTTACAGCCATAATGGAGCGACTCATTGTATCTCGGACGGATTCACCGGATTAACGCCGTATAGACGAAGCGAACCCGCGTTATCTCTCTCTCTCTCCCTCTCTCTCGCGCGCATAGAGGTTCGAATCTTTTGACGTCACTGTTACACTCTCCCTGTCTCGTTCAAAGTGATGCAACTCTGTCTTCGCGTGAAATACTTCCTCGTAGCTCTAGTTAGAGAATTTAACGAGGGCAATCCGTGTCTGCCAAGTTGAGCCTCGCGGAGCGCGGAAGAGATATAGAGTGAGGGAGGGGGAGAGAGAGAGATAGAGAACACGCGCACATAGCGCTCGGGATTCGTGATTTTATCTTCGCGACAAATCTGCGAGTTCCACGACTTCTTCGGTTTTCCCGAGAAAATAGGACGTTGATCTTTCTTTTTTTTTAATACCTTGAAATGTACGACGAACTCGACGATCTGGTGACGAATTTATTATCCGTCACTCATTGTAATGAAGAGAGAAAAAAATAGATATATATATATATCGCAGAGATAAAGATCTTACGAGGATTCGGTAAGTAGAATTTAATTTACAACGGGGCTATCAGACGTCAGGATGATAAAGGATCTATTTTTAGCTCGGGTCGACTTAAACCATCCTGCGCTAGGCGAGCAACTTTTAATGCCTTCAGTTGAGTTTTGAAGCTTCGGCAGTTAATAATCTAATATCGCAGTGAATTTATGTTAATATTATACTGTTATTAAAAGTAGTAATAGTAGCAGTAGTAGACATTTTTTTACCTCGCAATATAGGTATTCTATTTTTTCCGTTACATTTACTTAGAATGGGCCATTGAGGAAAGTCCTTCAGCCTTATTATTAATATTTTATTCTTAGATCCTCCCACCTGAACGAGTAGGTGACGATTGGCTGTAATATACTTTCCGACCTGTCTGTGATATCAGAGACGCAAGCCTGAACATTACTTGTGGTAACCGTCTCTGTGATGATTGTATGCAATTTTAGTACTGCAGTGCTACAGTGTGCTTTACTGTAGTGCTACAGTAGTTTGCTTTATTTTATTTATTATATTTATGTTATTTATTTTATTTATTTTACTACTGGTCAAAACAATGATGTTTCATCATCGACAGGAGACTCGGTTTTTCCGAAGTATAGTTTTTCCCGCAGTCAGCAACATTGTAGAGAAGGAAGTAAGGCAGCGTTATAGTGCGCCTCGGTGCGCCGCGGAGTTCTTTAATAGCTCTACTCGGGGCTTTTCTATAAGTGCCTTTTAAGTGGGTCTTGGGTCAGTATTAGCGCTCGAAGTGGGTCGTCTCTCGAATACGGGCGAACGTCTCGCTCCGCGAATCTCTGCGTTGCAACTTTTGTCTTTCCACTGGCTTTCAAATCGCTAACGCAGTTCGTGCTATAAACGCACGGCGGGTAACGGCGTGGGAAAACCTAGAGTCCCTGGAAATGTCGGGCAGTACAATAAAGCCGCCTCGATCTGGAAGTAACACTCAAAGATTAATTTTCATTTCACACGATAGACGTTTCGTCGTTAATCGCAATAAAATAACATTGGAACGGTACAGGATCGAGCGTACGTGACAAAATTAATCGAGCCGCTTCTTCGCCGTTGTTTCGCTCTCGTGGAGCATTTTAATCGTAGGCAAGTCCGTACCAGAGTCTCGGAGATCCGCGCAAGGCGAGACGAGATCAGCCTCGTTAATAGACGCCAGACACACACACACATACGCACATGACGTATACATGCGGTACGGGCCGTATATGACGAAGAAGAAATAACGAACAGTTACGGGAGCAGCCACGAGAAACTGCCAAAAAACTCATTTTCTATCGAGTGCAATAATAATGCAATGATCAAGGATTTTGTTTTGCATACTTCAAAACACCGGGCGGCACACTTTGTATCAGCTTTTAATTTTAAGATGGTTTTTTTTTTATTTTATCGTAGCATTTTAATGTTAGGCAAGTCCGTACCAGAGCCTTGAAGATTCGCGCAAGGCGAGACGAGATCAGCCTCGTTAATAAATGCCACACACAAACACGCACACGTGCACTTATAGCCAGCCATGAAGTATAAAGGCGATAGGCGAGAAGAAATACTAAATAGTTAACGCTAAAAAAAATCAATCTTCTCATCAAATCAAACCCAGTGATAGGAGATAAAATATATAATATTAAAGGTTACAATTAAGTGTTAATATTAAAATATATAAAATAAAAATAACTGTGATCGGGAATTTTTCTTTTCACCTCTGAACTCGAAGTTCCCCCGATTTTAATTCGTAGAGTTACTTCGAAGTTTTTTTTTTATTAATAAAAACGTGGGTCAGCACACTTTGTACTGACTTTTACTTTTGTTATATTTTTTTATATCATCGTAGCATTTAAATCGTAAGTAAGTCCGTACCGGAGTCTCGATGTTTCGAGCAAGGCGAGACGAGATCAGCCTCGTTAATAGACGCCACACACACATATACACACATGAAACATATATGCGATAGGGAAGTATATGGCGAAAAAGATATAACGAACAGGGAACGCTACGAGGGAAGCCACGATAAAAGGCTACGACGGTTCTGTTTGCAGGGAGCCGTAATACGAGTTCCGTATTCGAAACCGGACGACCTTCGAGACAGAAGCCGGGAGATAATCATGGCGCAAAGAGAAAGGAATAAGGCCGAGAGTCAGAGGCCGAGCCCACGGATTTTCTGTCGTCAGAGCGCACCGTTTCTTCGAAGCGAATTTGTACTCGGAAATCGGTGACGATCCTACTGCGTCTTTTTTTACGCTTCACTTTATCGGTTGATGCGTTACCGGAAGGGAGTAGGCAGAGTCAGTGATGCCTTAAGGAGGGAGTCTCGCTGCGCGCTGACTTCGCACAAGTCTGACAACAATAAGAGAAAATTGCAAGTACTTCTTGATGGTGTAAAAATCTGAAAAAATCATGTATACTTAAGGTACTGAGAAGATTAATTTTGCATAATAATAATTGCAAAATGTTATTAACAAATTCATCAGCGAGACTCCCTCCTTAAGGATCGCCTCGTGACAGTCGAACGCCTCCTATTCCGGACGTTCGGCTGCAGAGTTGCAATTTTTTTTTTATCAGCTTCGACATCCATCGTTTTGTAATCGATAATTTTATAATTAATATATCAGTCATAAAGTAAAACCAGCGGATTTAACATATTTCTTATATATCTGTGTTTTATATAAAATATATTTTCGTTGCTGTATATGAACTTCTTTATTAAAAAAAAAAATTCAAAGCAAATTAAAAAATCTGAAAAAATTCATACGTAAGGTAAACGGCCCAGTTTCCGCCGCCTTTAGGCCCACTTTCCGCGATCTTCAATTGTTAAAGGGAATATTTTATTATAAATATACGTTCAACACGCCGTCAATTTCGTTTGTATTTAACGTATCCTGTATTTGTTATTAGTATAAATTGCGATTAATGGCGGTAACTGGGACAGCGGCGGAAACTGGGCCGTTTACCTTATTCAGAAAAATGAACGAATCATTTTCGTAACAAAAAAATTAGGTCGTTAGGCCATTTGTAAAACAATTAATTTTTCATTTAATTTCTTAATAACATTGTACACTTTTTATGATGGAAAATTAATATTTTCAGTACCTTTCCTATGCATGAATTTTTTCAGATTTTTGTACCATCAAGAAGTATTTGCAATTTCATCTAATTTTTCTCAAACTTATGCGAAATGATCACCAAGCGACAGAACTACCTTAAATTCGACGTTTTTGCGTGACTAATGAGTCGTATAAAACCGCCGAATTTAGCATGTTTCGAATATATATTTTGCATATATTTGATTTTCATGCTGGTATACTTTGCAAACAAAATTGTCCATGCGGGTCCCCGCAATTTTGCATGAGTATTCCTTCGCCTTTCGAGCGAACATCCGTTATGAAAAAAAAGTATCGATCGCCAATCTCTCAAAAGCTGATCGAATCTCTCGATACGTTTTTTAATTGCGAGATCGATGTATAGTAGCGACGGGTTGGCGAGCAAAACAGATATGCCGTAGAGTCCGGAGTCGTGCGGAGCACGATATGCCGGAACGGATAGAGTTGAGCAGAGCGTGCAGCCAAGGACGAGACGGTGGTCGACCCCAGGTGCGAGATAGCGTCGATTAAGAAGGCAGCAGAGGAGAGAGAGCAACGTCGGTGAGGTGGAGCGGGTCGGCAGTGGAGGGGGCGCTCCCAGAAGCTTATTTTCTTCGGAAGATTCTTTGGCATTTCCAGCGTGATAAATACCGCGTTCGAGCGGAGAAACCAAACAGCAGCGCGAAAATTACAACGACGGTGATTAGTCTGACGACAATAGATGCTGAATCATCTGTATTCGTTACACGTGACACATATAGCGAATCATCTGCGACTCACTTTTTTCTTCATCTTCAATTGCGTGGGTATTACTCATCGACGAACGGGGGCGATCGATCGAATGGTTAGCATCGCATTGTGGGGTAAAAATATAAGCAAATAAAAAATGGCGCGTGTTTGGCGCTTCGTCTTCAATTGGGTGAATATCACTTATGATTGAACGAATAAAAGGCAATCGATCGAACGGTTAGGTTTTTATCGTGCGGAAGAAAAATAAAAATAAAAGAACGTTGCGTTGTTGGACTCTTTTTCTTCAATTGTGTGTATATTAGTTATGGTCGAAAGATTAAAGGGCAATCGATCGAATGGTCCTTCTTTTATCGTACTTGAAAAAATGCCACCTCTTTGGCTTTTTTTTCAACTGGGTGAATACTTATGATCGAAGGATTAAATGGCAATCGATCGAATGGTCGTCATTTTATCGTACTTAAAAAAATTGCACCTGTTTGGCTTTTTTTTTCAATTGGGTGAATATTACTTACGATTGAAAGTTGAAAGAAAAATAAAGATATTTAGCCCTTTTTAATTGCGTGTATATTACTTATTGATGAACGATTATGGGTCGATCGATCAAATGGTCGGTTTTTTATCGTGCGAACAATATTACAAAAAAAATGACCTTTCTACACTTGCGTGTATATTAGTTATGGTCGAACGATAGGAGGACAATCGATGGAATGGTCAACCTTCCATCCTACCGAAAAAATAAAAATTACGCATGTTTGCCCCAACCACACTGTAAAAAAAAATTTGTTTGAAAATTAATGAACAGTATTGGAAGCTTTTTTACATAAACCGTTTCTGAAATTTCAAACACATGTGCGTTGCAATTTTACAATAAAATTTGTTAATATCTGGTATTTTTATTTTACAAACAAAGTACATTGATGTTTAATTAATATGAGTAATGTCAGCAAATTTCAAGTTCCAGTACATTAAATTTACAATTTATTTTTACAGTGTATTTCAATCACGCGCATGTTACTGATGAAAAAAGAAAATAAAATGGCGCATGTTTGTCCCGACGGTAATAACAAGACTCGTACGACAATATTGGCAGGTAAAATATTGTCTCACCATTTGCCTCCCGCTCGGCCTTGTATAACGAAAAATAAGAATAATTGAAAACGATAATGCACGATCTGTTAGCGCCTCAACATCAACCGCACATACACACATACACAAACGGATTATTCGTTATTGGTCATTACGAGGGAAAATAGTATTTGCATAGGATTACGTAAAATCGCCGTTTAATTAATCAATCCCAGTAATGATCGAGATGATCGTGGAAAGGTGCGGTGATATCGTGATTTCGCTCTGGCTCCGGCTCTCCCTCTCGAGTATCTGCCATATTGCTGGGGAAGATCATCGCTCGGATAATCGAGAATCAGTGGCCACTTGAACTGTACGATTACAACCTGTTGACAGAGACTTGTCGCGACTCTCTTGTTATCGTCGATTTTCCATTATCGAATTTATCGTGTCTACGATAAGTAACTCTTCAAACAACCTATGTTTAAAAAAAAAAAAACACCTGCCTTAATGGGACCGCATACTCGAACCTTCGAAATGTTTTTTTGTTCGAGCGTACGGTGACAAGAGTCGTGGGTTTTGCCGTAGGCGGGAGGGCTCTATTGACCGAACGACGACACAAATTTTTATCGTATTGAAAATTATTTTTGGCTTACTCGATCATTAATTACAATGATTATAATTAAATTGAATGCTTGTTATTGTCACATTTAAATATTATACATCGATCTCGCAATTGAAAAACGTCTCGAGAGATTCGATCAGCTTTTAAGAGATACGCGATCGAACCTTTCTTTCTCCTTATCCTGTTTTCGATCGATTTTTTAAAATTCTATTATTTATTTATTTATTTATTTATTTACGGGGACCAGCCCCTTTTACATAGTTTTATACACGTTTAAAAAAAATTATAGTTTTTATAACAAGAAAATAACAAATTGCACGAGATCATCTCTGGTATAGCTTTTAAGAAAAATAGGTTTGGGAGGAATCCGCATGGCTGCATGAGACTAGTTGAGGATGCCCGAGCCCTCTACTCGTAGCGAAAAATAGCATTCCGCATGGTGGTTTTAAATTCTCTGATTCTAACGTTGAATGGTCCCATGGGAGGAAGGTCGTTCGCCGATGTTGCTATTCGGCAAACTGGATACAAATATTAATTTTCATTGAATTAAAAATTATTTTTGCCTTACTCCATCGTTAATGATAATGATTATAATTAAATTAAACCTTTTTTATCGTGATATTTCGTTGCTGTTCAAGCCGTTTGTGACTCGCCGAAAAATATTATCAACGGTACGAAAATCAACGAAAGATTCCGAATTCGTGTTTACGCATATGTGACTTAGTGTATTTTTTCGACTCTCCAGTGAGAAGGGTCGTGGGTTTTACGGTAGGCGGGAGGTTCTATTGACTGAACGACGACGCTTTTTGTTATCGTCACCAGTTAATCGTTGGACGATAAATGTAAATAATATATTACCGTCACATTTCATTCGTAACTCGCCCACTCTCGAACGCCAGGACCCTCATTACTCGAGTGCAGCTAAAAACATTTTCAGCGTTACGAAAATAAACTAAAAAAAAAAAAATCAACGAAAGATTCCGAATTCGTGTTTACGTATATGTGACTTAGTGTATTTTTTCGAGTCTACAGTGAGAAGGGTCGTGAGTTTTACGGTAGGCGGGAGGCTCTATTGACTGAACGGCGACGCGAATCCCCCGTATAACGTAGTCTCTCCCGCGTAGTGGGTAAAGCCGGTACAGGGCGACGCGAGTATAGCGTCAAGCCCGACTCTTCGGTGTACCGTTCGCCACAGCGCGACGTACTTGCGTTCTATACGTATATATAACCCTATATATATATATATCTGTATATACATATGTATATATATATATAGATGTAGTGTGTACGACCTGCGGAGAGTCTCGCTCGTCCGTGGGCAAGTGGTAAGAGTCGGGCTCGGGTTAGACACACCGGGCCACTCGAGTCTGTCGTCAGTCGCCGCGCGGAGTCCGCCGTAGGAGCTGCGCTCTTCTGGCGCGTTTGAAATGTGCTTTTTCTTTTAATGAACGACAGTAAAAACGATCGAGAAAAATTCTCAATAAATACCTCGGTGTTTAAAAACGGTGTTATTAAAAAGAAGATAATAACGATAAATATTATTGTTTAAAAAAAGAGACCTGCGCCACGTGGACAGAAATAACAAGCGTTTCTCTCGCAATTCCAATCGCTCGTGTTACGGATCTACAGCGATAAGGGATTTTGTTCGAACGAGTTGTATTTCTTCCCCCCGAGTGTGAATAAACGAAGATCGAAAGTAATAAATTTTGGTTTTAAATTGAACTTAAAAAATACAATTAATTTTGTCGTTGTAGAACAACGTTCATAGTTGATTTGTATTCGTGAAAACAACTTTCGATAAAACGGTGTCAAACTGTCCGACCCAAACGCCACTTTCAGCTCAGGTAGGTCGCAACGTTAGATAATACGTACTATACAAAACATTGTTGTTTTCGGTACTCGATGACCGTCGGATTAATGGAGGAAAAATATTTGCGTATGTTTGTACGTACATTGTTGTTATTGTTCCACGTCGACCGTCTTGTTGTTGGGAAAAAAAATATTTATTTTGGATTGTACAAACAGTGAACTGATTATTGTCGGCGATCGACGAGTGCCAGAGATTCACGTAAGCCGGTAGGAGGGGGTAATCCTCTTTGGGATTCTCGAAATCGCACGTATCGACATTTTAATCGAGGTTTTCGGTTCCCAAGATTTTCAGCTAATCCTAACACGTGTTCCAAACATGTGTACGAACGCGGTCTGCTGATGATAATGTAATTTCCACGAAACCGGCTTCGGGAATTGCACGCTCAAAATTTGAATGGAGATTTTCGGTTTTAGCGATTTTTGGTTGGAGAGATTTTTGGTTCTAGAGATTTTTGGTTCTAGAGATCTTGGCGTCTAGAAATTGTCGGTTGTAGAGATTTTGGGTTGTAGAGATTTTGGGTTGTAGAGATTTTGGGTTGTAGAGATTTTGGGTTGTAGAGATTTTGGGTTGTAGAGATTTTGGGTTGTAGAGATTTTCAGTTGTAGGGATTTTGGGTTGTAGAGATTTTCGGTTCTAGAGATTTTTGATTCTAGAGATTTTTGGTTCTAGAGATTTTCTGTTCTAGACATTTTTGGTTCTAGAGATTTTCTGTTCTAGACATTTTCGGTTCAAGATATGTTCGGTTTAGAGATTTTCGGTGCGGTTCCTGACACGCGTACGGACGCGGTATGCTGATGAGAATTTAATATCCATGAAATCAGCTTCGGGACTCGCGAAATCGCACGCTCGAAGTTTGAATGGAGGTTATCGATTCAGTTCCTAACACGTATACGGACACGGTGTAGTGATGAGAATTTAATTTCCATGAAATGATTGACTCGCAGGTACAAAATAAAAATTCGTAAACGAATATTTAGAACAATAGGGAACTGTTTTACCGACATATTACGCATACCAGACAGCAACAGCGAACCGAAAATGAAGTTAAAAAAATAATGCAACAAACTCTTTTACCAAGGATGCTCCAACATGGTTTTTTAAAAGGATTTCCAACTAAGTTCAATTTGATCAAAATTTCAGTACTTTCCGAATAGATAAGGAACTACAAAAAAAAAAAAAAAGAACCATGTCAAAGATGTTGAGATAATTTATTTTGCATAATAACAAAGTTGAAAAGTTGTTCAAAGATGAATATATATTTTTTTAAATCGTTCAACAAATAGTGAAGAAACGTCTTCTTTTCATGTAAAACTAATTTGTTGATTTACCGAACTAATTATCTGCCGATTTGTTTATAACTAATTCGGCATTGTTATTACGAAAAGTCGATACGGACAATCTCAGCACCTCCTCATCGTTCCCATATGGTCGATTCTTTTTGTCGATTTTCATACCATCAGAAAGTCCAAAAAATGCCCATCGGCTTAGTTATAAACATTCTTGACGAAACCCCCCTAAAAATATCGAAATCGACATTGCCGATGAATGTTTCGTTCGTTCTTTCCATGCGTGCAAAAGTTACAATATTTTTGACACCATCTAGTAATAAATAACGTGTTATGATAATTTCGAATTATCCGCCGGTCTGCGCTCTTGCCCGCCTCCCTAATTGAGGTTAGTTGCGTTCGTAGATTTTTCAGCGAGATTTATCGTGTCTTATATTTAGTCCAAGATTTGTCCGAAATACACACGTGGCCGAGATCCACGTGGCGTCCGTCGAACCAACTTTTTTTTTGCCAAATATATCCGCAACTTCGGTGATTAACGATTGTAAATCCATTTATTTTTATTCGCTAATTGGGAAACAAACGCGCGTATTTATAGTCGGAGCGACGTCGAGCTGTTAACGAAATAATGAAGTTTCCGAGAGAGCCGTAATATACACACGTATACGCGAACGGGTTCTGCATTTTATCGATCCGAGCTGAGAAACGAGTATAGATCAGCCGGTTTAGCGAATCGTTCGAACCTACACACACAGACACGCACACTAAGGTTGTACAAACGCAGACACAGAGACGCAGACGTATAAATGACCGAGCGATCCGTTAGCGTGTCGTTGAGCTTGCTCTGCGCGTTTCACTCGGATCCCGATAGTTTAGCGCACTGCACACAGTGTGGCGCGCGGGAGCTCGCTCATCGTGTGGGTCCGATCGTGCTCCGTGTCCGTCCTTGATGGAGTTTCTTTTATTACCTCGATCGTCGATCGTATCGAGGCCTTTCGCGTGCACACTACGATCCGGGGACACCCTCGGTGCATATATATCTATATACATATTTACACTATTTTGTTTTTAATCGACACTCTTCGCGCACACGAGGAAGCGATTAAAAAAACGTCGATAGATCGCAACCTCGTGATCGTTTCGCGTGAAGTTGGTTACGGTGTGAAGCCTTGCCTCGCAAGTCTATCAAATATTCGCCGGAGTATTTCACTTGGTTTGTTTTTGTTATTTTTATTGAAGACAAATATGTTTACACGGACTGCAGGACTTAGGTCGATGGTCCGTTGCAATATAAATTTATACTGAAAATAATCTTCTAAACGCATAAAAATCCGTACCGTGCAAAATGTTGTCAATAAATACAATTACGACTACTACGTTAAAGAGACTGAAAGCAGGCAGACAACCTCTGCGTATATATATGCATATATATACACAGAGGTATCACATATATTTTTTCAATCGACACTCTTTTCGTGCAAAAGCGGGAGCTATTAAGAAAGGTCGATACATCGCGACCTCGTGATCTTTTCTCGCGAAGTTGTCTGCGATGCAATGATTAACCCTGCCTCGTGAGTCTACCAAATTTTGGCCGGACATTTCCAACAGTTTTCCTTTTGTTTTGCAATTGAAAACAAAAAAATCGAAAAACATGTTAAAGGAAGTCCGCAAAGAGGTTCGCGAAAAGAATTCGTGATGACAAAGCGTTTCCACGGCCCGTAAAGTGAAAGAAATGTGTAGAAGAGTGGGCTTAAGCGAGGCGTGAATGTTGAGTCTAAGGAGTCGGCTGATAGCGCGACGAGGGAGTCATCACATGCCGGTAGAGAAGGCAGGAGCGATATCAGTGACGCTCGACTGGTGCGAACATTTTTTTTTCCTTTCTTATGTCTCGCTGTTTCAGCGGCAAAGCTTGTGAGAGAACGACGCCTTATTTATGCCTTAGTGAATATAAATATATATATATATATACATATATATCTCGACTACTTGTTTCATCTGTTTGCCTCCTCCTCCTGCCTTTTATCTTTCTTCGTTCGACTCGGCTCGGTATATTTTTTTTTCCATCCTCATTTCTTAATCTCTACCTCTCGCTCGCTCGGCAGATCGTTTCTGCCTTTTAAGTCTCCCTCGCTCGGGCTGTCGAGGAGCTGCTCCGGCCCGGCTTTGAATGGAGTGCCGGTGCGCCTATCCTCGTTCTCACGAGGCAACCCCGTTCGCACGTTTTACTCGCCGCACACGGCCCTTCCCCCTCCCCCCCCCCCAGACGATCGATATGGAGCAGCGTACGTCCGCGAAATGTGCGCTGCGGAAGAAAAAAAAAACCCCGACGCTTCTAAAAGTTTCCTTTTTCTTTTGCATTCCTGCCTTTCAACGAGCTTGTCTCGTCTTGTAAATCTTCACATAAAGATGGTGGCTATTACGTTTTTTTCAAATTCAGTCTCCGACCAAATTTTTTTTTTCCGATAATCGCAAATTTTTCACTTAACAATTGATTATATTCCTAGATTAATACTTTATGCACAACCGCGCCAGAGGCAAATAATAATAATAATAATAATAATAATAATAATAATCGGTGTTAATTATTTGTAACAAAAATCAACGGGCTGTGATAATCCAAGTTTGGTAAATTTTACAACATCGACCGTCAGAGGGTCGTAGGTGACGAACAGAAAAAAAATGAAAACACGCACGTCCGCGAGGATTAAAAACTGTTTTCGAACCCAATTATGGGATTACGTGTAGTCGCGATTCTTTATTGCGTGCACCTGTGCATGCGTGCGTGGGCTCTATGGGTTGTTCCCCGATGGCTGTTTCTACTGTTACGTTGTCGCTGCTGCGTATCGAGGTGAAGGTTGAAGCTGTTCGCATGTGTAATACCGTCCGCCGTGCGACACAGTTGCGGGGATTCGTCCCGATGCAGATCACAAACTTTGGCGCCCGTTGCTCATTCGTGGTTCGAGAAAATTATGAGTAAAATAAGCAAGTGCGGTATAGCGAACTTTATACGCACGCTGTGGAGTGCGTCGAGTGCGACTTACCTCGAAGTCCGCGTACGACGTTCGCTACACCGCACTAGTGCGATAAAACTTTTTCTGACGAGTGTGAGTTTGCGGCACGAGCCGAAGTCGAGTAATGCAATCACTCGAGTTCAGAACAAGTTTTTCGCACAAGTGTCGTACCAAATTTCCCTCTGCAAGCTGTAAAAATTAAGGTTTTGCGAACGCGATGTGTAGGGGAGAGCGGGGCAAAATGGCATAGCGGGGCAAAATGGGATAATGAGGCAAAACGTAACTTTCCAATAACTTTTGGATAGTGGCGGTGATGGTGAGTGGGGCGAAATGGTGTTGAAAATCCGGATGTGTCGTTAGGACAAAATGAGGCAGCCAAAAATTATTGGAAAATTGAGTTTTACCCCCGCTGTCCCGTTTTGCCCCACTGTCCCATTTTGCCCCGCTCTCCCCTATGTAAAACTGTAATTGCCGCACGGAGTGTAATATAATAAAAAAATTCCATAGCGCGCAAAAAGTATGGTTGAGATAACTTCGATTCGACGGCTTTGGTTCGATTTATCGATTATCCGATAATCGGCCATCGCTGATGAGAAAATCTCATTACGATATCGCGATCTGATCGGGCAGTTAGTTGTTTGTCGGGCTTAATTTATTCCGCGAATTTACGACTCACCGGAGGATCATCCATCGTCCGAGAGGAGTTTCGATTACGAAGTAACGGGAAGCTCGACTTCCAGCGATCTCCATACGTCTTATTGTTATTACCGCAAATAGCGCCGGGTACTTATTTACGTGAGATGTTTTTTTTATATAAATTTTTCGACTCGAGATGTTGCATCGAGGATCGCTCATGATAATGTATTCAAATAATAACGCCGAGAAGCCGATCGATGCGAGGATAACAACTTAATGACCGAAGAGTTTATAAATGTGATGATATTCAGAAAGACCCGAAGCAACGGGCTGTTTTTAGTTATTGGCGCAGTCGATGATTTAAAAAAATCTTGCGATTGATGCCTTCGACACCCAACAATTTAAAAAAGTTAACTGATCCTTCCCCTCGGATCTTCGGTGAATTTTCTGTAATTGCGTTCCACGAAACCGTTCTGCGATCCGAACGAACCCAAGACGAGGAGCGCTCGTTCCCGCGCTTAAACGAATAAGGCGATTCTTATCGGGGATCCACATGCTTCCCATTATTCGTCGAATTATCCACCGGCTATTAAACACTCGGAGATACCAAGAACGTATTCTTTTCTTTGCGCAGGTGAACCTATTCGAAGAGGGTAAAAAACATTCCACCTGAAAACTATTTAAATTGAAGAAGAAGAAGCAAAAGAGAACCCAACAGATGCCTTTGAAAGCCAGTAAATTAAAAAAGTTAACTGTCTCTATGCCGACCTATAATCGAACATGGCCACCCTATATTTCTCAACCGCAAAGACAATGCACAAAAAAAATTAAGACAGCGGAAACGTGTGCAATCCGGCGACTAACACGCATTCGTCACCCCGCCAACCCATCTACAACCCACGTAACACTCTGCTTTACGAGACAACAGGCATCACACCCACAGTAGATAGATTCTAGAATTCTAATTGCAAAAAAAAAAAATCTGGAATACACGAGTTCGAAAAACGCAAGCATCGAGTAACGTCGGACAAAATTGCCGATGCGAACGAACCCAAGGCGTTCGTTCCTCCGTTTAGACGAATGAGGCGATTCTTATCAGCTTTCCATTATTCGTCGAATTGTCCACCGGTTATCAAACACTCGGAGGTGGCATAAATGCTTTTTTTTCTTTTCACGTAAGTGAACGTATTCGAAGAGGGGATAAAAATTTCCACCTCAAAACTATTTCAATGATTCTGTTGATCTTCTCCTTCTCCGGGGAATAATTACTTTTCGCAATCGCGATCGTATATCTCATGGGTATAACGCGAGAGAAAATAATCGTACACACTGAGGAAAGTACACACGGGACAAAAGTAAATTTTTAACTCCGGTGACAAAAAATTTTCCGCTACTCGATGTATACTTTTTTAAATGTATGATTCATATGTAATCATACATGACTTATTTATGAATTTCAGCCGGATGTGAGATAAAAATGTATATACAATGAAATTTTTTTTTGTGAATATTTTTGTGTATACATGTACCATATTTTATTATTATTATTATTATTATTTATTCGTTATGAGACTCTAGGACGACGTCCCTTGAGAGTCAACTCCAAATACAAATGAGATCAGCGGCATTTTAACATATTTTACACATTTAACATATTATATATAAATATATAAATATTATACCAAACTATTTACATTATTTATATATAAATATTTGTACCACGTCGAACCGAATTTCACATATAAAAATTTTATTTTCAAACATTCAATAATGTCTTCAGAATGTTCCAAAACATCGAAAAATTACATATTTTTTTAGTAACGAATGAAAACTGTAAAATACAAAAAAAAAAAAATATTTATATGGATTGTATGACAATTTTTTTCCCGGGAAGCTCAAGTCGAATCGGTCGTTCTTCCATGCAGTGCCGTTCGATCGTCGTGACCGAGGCCGTTTACGAACGATAATGGACACTCTCAATTCACAAACACACACGAAGCGCCACGTGTGTGTTGCCATACAATAATCGTATCGCGAAGCGGCGTAAATCAATGATCAATTAACGTCGTAAGTAGAAACGGCCGCTATAGAGTAGACGACGTCGGTGACGATGTTCCTCGGGGCGGACGATTCCCGGGGACTTACTGACGTCCTCGGGCAAAATTTCTGCATTCTCGTCGTCACGAAATTCATTACCATAAGTCACGTAAACCATCCCGTACAGGAAAACGATCTCGCGATGTAATCTTTACCGATCAAAGGTTTTTTTTTTTGGGCAATTTTTTTATACTTTTTATTATTATTCTTTTTAGCACTCGACACCAGTGGAAATTTTGCGGCTCACTTGATATGTGCTATTATTATAATTGAGTGTTTATGGACTCGAAATAATGACGTGTAATTTGAAACACTGTAGAGATAAGCCTCGCGTGCGTTGGCTCGAACATAGAAACCGGTTAATATTGTTTCCATAAAAACAAAAAAACAATCGGGAATCTCCACGAGCGAGGCGGCTCCTAGTTATGCAGGAATGTGCAAACTTGTTTCCTCGAAGTGGCAAACAATTTATTTGACACTTACATTTAGTTTCAGTAATAACAGTCGGCGGTCGGACGGACAATGTAGGGGAGACCGGGGACAAAAGAAACAAAAATCCTCTTTAATTTTTTTACCAACAAACCCGAGAGTCTAACTCTTCGACATCTTATGATGTACCATTAACCTAATCTTAGGTGTGTAGTTAAAAAATTTCAAGCAGAAATGTGCACAGAATTGCGAACACCGCCCCTTTAAACATAGACGAAATTGGGTAAGAATTTGGGCCGCGGTGGGGTCAATTGTAACGGGTAGTGGGGTCATTTGTAACATCCTCCTGCATCAACGAAATACTTCGCCGACCGTTATTAAGATATAGAACGGGGGTGCATTAGCACAGAAAAACTTAAATTCAAATTTAAATAAAAAAAAAATTATTTGCTGGCTAAGCCGTTTTAGCCGGCTAAGCCATTTTAGCCGGCCTAACTATACAGCCCTTCTATAAATGTTATATTCTACATTTAGTTGATTATTAATTATAAGTGTATAAATAATCATCGCTGATTGCTTAGAATCTAAGAATAAAATAAATAAAATATACTGGTATTGGTATTGGTATTGGAAGAAATGAATTATTGCTGGTACAATTGACCCGGATCGACTGTTACAATCGAC
>JAPYZC010004038.1:0-16624 GCA_030522665.1 Ichneumoninae sp. A BG-2022a
TTCATTCTCCCGTTTTGCCTCGGTGTCCCATTTTGCCCATTTTGTACCAAGGATACATCTGGACTGTCAAACCAGTTTTGTCCCACGTACCACTATCGCCACCATCCAAAACTTATTTGAGAATTGCGTTTTGTCGCATTATCCCGTTTTGCCTCGGTGTCCCATTTTGCCCATTTTGTCCCAACGATACATCTGCATTGTCAAACCGGTTTTGCCCCACGTACCACCATCGCCACCATCCAAAAGTTACTGGAGAATTGGGTTTTGTTTCATTATCCCGATTTGCCTCGGTGTCCCATTTTGCCCATTTTGTCCCAACGATACATCTGGATTGTCAAACCAGGTTTGTCCCACGTACCATCATCATAATTATTGTCATTCCTCCCCAATATTACGTGGTTTGTAGATCTGCGAGTGTTATTTTAGATATAACACTTTTTTTATTCCGTATGAACGTTTGAATTCAGCCTTAATCAGCTTAAAAGTTAGCCACGTTGATCGATATCGATGTTTCACGCTGGGAAAATTTAACTCCCGTATTTTCGAGGGTTCGCAAACGCTGTTTCATTATTGCACGCGCCGAGTGTGTTCCGAACGATAAAAAAATGTTTATATTAAAAATCGTCAAACATTGCAAAAAAACTCTTCACTTTGAAATTATTTGGATGCCTTCTCGTTTTTTTTTGCCTCTCGAAATCCTCGCTCTTGCAGCTAGTTTTAACAAAATTAAAAAAAAATGTTGAAACAAAGTGTGAAACAATTTGGTGGAAAATTCCCAAACGTGAAAAAAAAATGCATTGTCTGTTTTATCCTCTTTTTCAAGCTTTGTCGAGAATTCGTTAAAAAATAATTCAATTTAATGTGTAACTACACGGCGTTGTTCCGCCTGTACAGTTAGCATGCACATTGTTCAATGTGTCTGATAAATTAAACGACGAGTTGAGTATCATCGTGAAAACACAGAGAGCGGACGCTAGCCTGCGGATAGCCCAGTGCGCACGTCCGCTTTTGCTAATGGATTGCTCACTCGGGATCTCTACTAGTCCGTGTACCAAATATACGAAAAATTACCGGCGAGTAGTCGCTTTACATGCCCCGGGCCTTCCTGCCCGACGTGCTCTCCGCACCAGTGAAAAATGGTTTGTATAACCGGCATCCGTGTGTAAATTTTAGGCAATTATCGTTGGTCGTTCAAAATTGTGTCTGGTATGAAATGTACGTCGAAACAGTATTTATTTCACTCGGTGGGAAAATGCCGGTTTTTCGCACGCTTCGCGTGCAAAAACCCTCATTTTCACATCTTGCGAAATAAAATTTTGTTCGATACTCGTGCGAAAAACGTTTTCTGAACTCGTGTGATTGCAACACTCGCCTTCGGCTCGACCTGCAAACTCACACTCGTCAGAAAAAGCTTTTTCGCACTCGTATCGAAATGTACTATTTTGCAACACATGCACGAAAAGTATCCCTTTTCGTGCCTGTTACGCGTGGCGAAAGTGGTGCTTTTTTACACTAAACAAAAATATCATTGATTCGAGTAAAATTTTCTTGCGGGCTGCCAAAGAAAAAAAATGTTGTTTCAATTTTACTTTCAATTCGTACAATTTCATACCGGATTGAAATTATAACATGTCACCTCAACAGTTTTGCCGTTATTGTTTCAATATCATGTAGAATTGTAAGAATTGTAAGAACTCGATCCGGCTCGTGCAGCCAACTTCACAACCTTCGTCGAAATTCTGCTTTATCGCACTAGTATTGGAATAGTGCTTTTCATCACTCGGTGCGGAAAAATTTCGTACATCCGTCGTGCGAAACACTTTTTCTAACTCGTGTGATTACAGCACTCGCCGTCGGCTCGTGCTACAAACTCACACTCGTTAGAAAAACGTTCTTCGCCCTCGTAAAGCGATGTACTATTTTGTAACACGTGCACGAAAAGTCCCGCTTTGCGTGGCTGTACACAAAAAAAAAATTATTTGACGGCCACCGCTTATTAAGATTAATTAAAATATTTATTTGATTTAAATAAATATTTAAGTCATTTAAGTAACTGTTTACTTAAATCAAATAAATATTTTACTTAATCTTAATAAACGGTGGCCGTCAAATAATTTTTTTTCTGGGTGTAAAGTGTGAAAGTGGGGCTTTCTAGCAGAGGATGCGCGAAAAATACTGTAGATACTATTTTACACGCTAGTTTCTTTTGCCCATATTTTTTCACACTCTAGCTACGTTTGCGCACACTTTTTTTACACTCTGAGGCCACTTTTCATTCAGGAAATCCTGGCAAAACCTTCGATTACGCCGACAGATTGGGCAATGACCAAAAAAAATACAAAAATTGTAACGGGATGTTTGATTTTACTGAAGGAACTTAAAAAATGTTGCCATTGACATTTAAAGGTTCCCTTTGATGTTTGTCTTATTGCTAAAAATGTTATGTTTGCCTTATTGTCTTGTTGCTGAAAGTCTATTTTTCTGAATGAATGTTCGAATTCTCCCTCAGGCGACCCCCATTACCCCACTCTCTCAGATTTCCTGTCGAATTTGACGCATTTCGCCTACAATGGTGCCGTAGAGATATGAATAAAATTAGAAGGGCGCTATGTTCTGCCTGGAAGCATACAACATAGCCCCTTCTGACTTCAGTCTAACGATATCGCTCTCAGCGCGCCGGATAAAGCTACTCCACTCCATTATTTCCGTTGGTTCAGAAACGATAGAGCGACGGAGAGGACTCTTTTATCTGTACCGCCTCGCCCCCGTTTCGTCCGGTGGCGGAAGCACGATTTTAATGGAATATCATTTTGCCGGAGTATGGAAACAAAAAACTTTCAACAGATGCCTCATTGTTTTATCCTAGTAATGAATGTTACGGAAATCTGTTTCATAACAGAACGTCATTTTTATTTAAATTCAGGTGTAACGTTTTAATTTTTAACTAAAAACATCTGTTTATTTTGCTTCCTCGTAGTGGAAGCTTTTTTATTGTGAAAACAAATATCGCGATTTTAATGAAAACGCGTACGGAATGTTTGATAACGTTGAAAACTCATATTTGGAGAAAATTTCCGGATGTATGTGTGCGTGACACAGACTCGAAAAATTCAAACTATAACTCGAGAATGCCTCGACCGATGGAGCTGAAATTCCACATACAGCGTGTGTGGTTAAAAGTCAGTTTGTTGAAAACTTCATTTCAAAATTTAGAATTTTTTTTTTTTTGTACGCGGTTTTTTTTCTTCAGAAATATCTGTGCGCAGCGTAGCTTTCACAATTTTTTGGCTACTGGGCCAAAAAGTTTTACACAGTTGTAGTATGATCGTCCGATGATCCCAACTCAATTTGGGGAGAATCGATCGAAACCGTTAAATTTTATGTCAATTTGAATTTTTTGAATTTCATGAAAAAATAATAATGCTTTATTTTAAACGAAATTTTTCGTATTAAATATTCATCTATGAATAACACGAGTGGCAGAATCGTGACCAGTGTGGGAAAATACAGAGAATATAGTCTCGGAGCGTCGACTAACGAAAAAAGTTTATTGGGAATTTTTATAGCCAATATTGCAAAAATGAGTAGTTTTGCGTATTTCTTTGCTTCCCGATGGCATCGCGGAAAACCATGATGGCTAACATGTTCTGCGGTAATAAATACATAAGATAATGGATATGACGGGGTTGAAAAAGCTAGAAAAAGAGATATTATTTGAATTTTTTCGATAAAAAACAAAAGTGCGACAAAAAATTCGGGCGCGCATAATTCCATGTATTTTTTCGTGCCGAGCACACATCTGACAAAGTGAAGCGCGACGTTGGTGTATGTTTTCGCGCCGAACCTGAATCGACCAGCCGTTTTGCATAAAAGTAAAAGACGATATTGACATTAAAAAAAGTTGAAAATTGATATTTTCATATAATTTCCTCATAAAAGTTGAAAATTGATATTTTCATATCGTTTCCTCATAAAAGTCGAAAATCAAGACGTTCTTATACCCATAAAAATTTCCCATAAAAATGTTAAATTAAAATTTTCATATCGATTTTCGTAATATTCCTTCATTGACGAAGCTTCCTCTGCGAGGAAGTCAAAAATACCAAAAATGCTTTCTCATAGAAGAATCTTTGCGAATAAAGGAACATTCTGAGAAAGCGATATAAAAATTACAATTTTCCACTTTTTTACAGTAGTTTTAGCGATTTTTAGTATTAACCGCTAAATCAGAGTTTTGAATACGCCACCCTGTCCCGCATTTTTTAATGACTATGTTTATAACATGGCATGCTACCGGTGGATTATAGTGGCTTCCAAGAATCGACACTCGAAGACACGCATATAGAAACTCGCATAGACAGCCATACACATTCTCACGAACTATGGTAAAAGTGTCATAAAAAGTTCAGATCCGATGCTTAATTATCGAGAAATATCGATCGACAGATTTCACTTCCGGTATATTTTTTAGTACACTTAGACGGCAGCTTCATTTTAACAAGAAGAAATCCTCTTTTTAAGTTCTACGGGTCGAGACCCAAAGGCGTCTCTTGATAAGCATGGTATCCGTCGAATGCCTCATTAAAATCACGTTACTCATGAGAGTTGGAAGCTCTGGACGGTGGTGGGTGAGGATATTCCGGTTGATGCTCTCGGGGCTGTCGCGGCAGAGGCGGGACTTTGTCGAACGCTTTGTCACAGCCACCGCACGAACGTTACCGAACGAATCATTATGCTAATTAATTAACAGTATGTCGGGGTGGGAGGAGGCGAAGAGGAAAAGCCTGCCGGCGCGCGGTCGAATATCGTCGTCGAGAAACTCAGCCGTAGTCGTGTCTGCTCACGCGCGACTCCATGTTACACCGATATTAATTAAATAATAGTAACAGTAATTGGTCTTAATGCCGGTATAGTTAAGATTGCCAATCGGACTGAAAACGACGAAGTGATCAAATAATCGTATTCCATAGGCAATTTTGTATTGAGACGTCTGTCGGAGTTTGGATTGCTTTGGGGAATTTTACCCCACGGTGGAATCGCGACCGGTGATGATTTTCGAGAACGTTTCTAATCATTGTTTGAAATTAGACCTCCAAACCGGGATCGTTGCCCTTGCGGGCGCTTTCGATCACATGTATTATTTAAATGTCTTTTGATGGTAATACCAATAGTGACAAAAAAACCACTGCGAGGTAAATAGATATACTCGGTAAATAATTTTATGTGAAAATATCTCTTGGAGTAGTTTTAAGACCATTTGACCACATCGTTTGTTTAGACGTCATTTTACCGCATCATTTGTTTAGGGGTCATTGGGGTCCACCAATTGTTTATGTACCATTTTACCCTACCATTTGTTTGGCGGCCAGTTTATCCGGCGTTTGATTGGGGGCCATTTTACACCATCATGAAACCACCATTTTAACCATAATCGGGAGATCAAAACCGCGATCCTTCTTGAACACTTAATCGTTTTTGCCATTTGGACATTTTCCGTTGTGTAATTGTCCCGACGTTGGTCGGTCATCCAATCAAGAGGACGTTTCGAAGACTCTGGAAACGGCCGGGTCTCCAGCCGGGTTTTTGAACGAAAACCCTGCTGGGCAATATCCTGTCTGAAGATTTTCCTCACGACCCAGAAAACGGAAGATCGCGAAGATGGAAGCCAGAGTTTGGCACTGAAGGATATCGCGAAAAATGATCGATAGTAAATTCGCTGAAATTCCTGGATACCACGGTGGCACGATGAAACGGGTGAGAGGGGAGAGGAGCGAAACGAGGAGGAGAAAGAAATTGAGAGACAGAAGTTGAGGGAATGGGAATACGTTGCCGGTGTATCCCGTGATCCAGCGGGAACCGAGAAGGGCGAGACTCTCTCTCCATGTCTCTATACCTTGCCTGGCCCCTCCGCCGTTCTCTCGTTCCAGGAAAATTGCACGACGCTCCAGACGACTTCCGGCGAGTTACCGATCGAGAAGCACGGCTGGAGAGAGATAAAGGGGTGAGGGAGAACGGGCAGAAGCTTCGGTATAGAAACTAAAAGCCGCGCCCCTCAAGCTCGGTGGGAAATCGCACCCAAGCCGGGTTTCTCATTTATACAAAATTGCATACTATCGAGCAACGCCACCTCATTCCCACCACTCGATTCGTCCCTATTTTTACAAACATCATCAGCATTCAACTTCGAATCTTCCTTAACGTAGTTATTTACCGAAGCTTCTCGCGGTAAGCATTTGGGCGATATTCCCATGGGTTCCTGGGGATTCTTGCGGAAGGATGAAAAAAGGAAGACGTGGGTCAGCATCTCCGTCGATCTGTAAAGACAGTACCATTTTTGGTGGAAATTGTGTAGTTTCACAGGAGAGAATTGATGAGGACTGGAAAAGGCGCTAGCAAGGCCTTGTCAGGACCTGCTCAGGCCCCGACGTAACGATCCATAATGTCTTCTAAGATCTTCTCGTTGCCGATGTCATCAACGAGAGTAATAATGATAACATCAACGGGGACTCAGAACAGCCAGGAGAGGCTTGAGCAAACGCGTGTGCGTGACAATTCCTCGGAGCTGGGGCTTGTTCTGTGTGGTTAGTCGCGGCGAGTAACGACGTCGTCTTAACAACACAATGCAGCCTATGTACCAGAGTATTCCGCAAAGTAGAGCACATATGTTGTATAAGGTACATGCATCAGTGGAGAATACGTGGTCATATACACGGTAACCCTGCCATTCCATCGCCTTCAACCCTCCTAGGAAGCCATGACAGAATCAACTCATTTCATTATTTATACCCGATGACCTCAAACACGCCCTCTGCGAGGAGGTTGCCCTTTTCAAATTATAACATTCCCATTCGCACGAACGAAGGGCAGTGCGGTCCATCTGCACTTTCATGTTTCCACACCCTCTTTAGTTCGTATTGCCGGTCGTTCAAGTTGACGGGGAAGCCTCTCTCTACTGAGGCATCGGTGTTTCTCTCACCCCCACCTCGTGCCCTAATGCGTAATTCGCCCCTTCTTCGGATTCTCCTGCCCTATGCATTTACACTGCCCGCCATTGATGCCTGCGTTTTCCTTAATATCTTCCTCGATGTCTTAGCGGGATGGAAGACATCAAGCAACCCATCCAGCAAGACATTCAGTCTTGCTACATGTTTTGCTGGATGTCTTCCTTGATATCTTCCGTCCCGCTAAGACATTGAGCAAGATATTCAGCAAGATAGAAAAACCAGAAACTCTAGTCATCAATGATCCGTCATTGATGCCTGGTTTTTCTGGATGTCCTATTCTATGGCTTAACGGGTGCGACGATATCAAAGAAAACATCTAGCAGGACTCCAGTTTGGCTGATGAATCTTTTGCTCCATGTCTTAACGCACTCGAAGACATCCAGCGAGACATCCAACGAGTCATGGATATCTCCGAACCCATTGAGACATCGAGCAAGATATCCCAAAAAATCAGACATCAATGACGGGCGGCGTTCACTGGTACGGAACAGTGTAGCGAACAGGTTTCATGGAACAGTTTTTTCGGCATGCCCGTCGAGTCAACATTTACCATCAAATGGTAACAACTACCCTGCTCATGGAGCCCCTCCCCGCTCCTCCTCCGACCACTACGATCGTTCAGACTGTCACCGACGTTACTTCGCTCCGAGGATCGGATGAGAGTGGAAAGCGATAATGCGAGCGAGAGGAAAAGAGGAAAAGACACCACCAAACGTTCGGGATGGTTTGTTGATAGGGGGATTTTTTATTTTTGTTCTCTCTGCGCATCCGAGACTAAACAAGATTCCATCAGCCACTATTCCATCAGACTGTACCCACTCTGGTAGACTGGGGCAGAGCCGCACAGCCAGAGTGCGTTACCGGCTCTACCCAAACCACCTGATCAAACGCACTGACGGTGACCGCATCGCGGCAACGAGCAGAGCACAGCCCTTACTGCCCGACGTTCGTTTATCGTTAACAGCCTTCGTTGACACGCTTCTGCGGCCCGTTTCCGAGTGACATCCTCCTTTCGCTCGGCCCCCCTCTAACTCGTTCTCCCCATTTGCACCGTGTCCCTTCCCCTTCGCCTATCTCTGACGTTTATCAAGATGGATCGGATGAAAATTGATTTATCGACATTTAATCATCGACTGCGTGAGCTTCATCGCCACTTTTGGATTATGGATCAACGAAAAATGCCATCTACCGCATACATTGCACGCTATTCTTTATGGTGTCGCAGTGGCGTTTGCTTCGATCTTGTGAACGGAAATTCGTGATCTAGCAACAGTCGCGCATCAATGGCGCCGAACCAAATGAACAGTATTATGCAAAACTTTTCACGTATTTGACGAAAGTTCCTATTGCGGCTTATTACCAAGGAGAACCTTCGTTATTGACCACGTATGGCAATCCACTTGCCGCCAAAGGATCCTCTTGTATTCTCTTGCGCGTTTACTTTTTTTGTCGAGTGGTTTGCCAATTTTGCCCATTTTGCTAACTTACTGAAGGCATAATAATCGCTTTCGGGGTTATTTTTGGCAGAGCAAGTCCTGATACGGGATTGTATTGACGTCCCGTCAATTTTTTATCGAGATATTCAATTTCTGGCACCGCCATTCGTTTCAGGTGACCCATTTCCGCACGGAAACCGTAAAACTGGTACCTTTTTCTAAATTTTGAAAATCGACCATTTTCAGCATAGGAAATCCTATGTTAAATTTTGCGAACCGGCACTTCTTTTCAACAAATTTCGAGATAGCGAGTTAAAACGTCCGCCATTGTTTTCAAGTGGCATATTTCCCAACGGATTTCATTAACGAAAAAATTCAAAACTTTTTTTTTTAAACCATTTTCGTCAAAAAAATGGTAAGGGTAACTAGGTAAAATGGTAAGCAAACTTTTCCTTACTTTCCGCTGCTGAAAGACTCGAACACGACCCTAACCATTTGTGCCGAAACTGCGTCAGATCTCGTCGTACGAATGGAGTATCTCGAATTTTATCCCGTTCAGGTCAATTGGAGCTTGGCACTAATTAGAATCAAGCGAGTCGAGAAGAACACAGGGGGTTTCACACAGGATTGTCATGGCACGAGCCCGACAACGGAAGTCCCGTTAGTCCAACACGAATTCGCGACGAGTGTCTGATACGATGGGTCTGAACAGTACCTAGGGCACGTAGGCTGTAACTGTGTAACCTTACCGGCATAGGCGCGGTGGTGTAGGTCGCGCGTCGCACACCATACGGAGTATACTTGGCACGCCACGTCACGAATTATTCCCTGAATACCGTAGTCCATTAGTGTCATGTCCAGTGACCCGGGGCGGCCCGACTGTGTCTCAACACGTTGCCCTAGCGTCGCGGGCTGAGGCATTGCCCATAGGTATACATCTATACACGCTGCATACATGGCTATGTCCTAGGAGGAAGGAGTTGAAACACGACGATTATACCGCAGTAGAATCGATGAGTTAGGCTATAGTAATAATACTTTCTCATCGTTAGTGACGCCGTGACGTTGCGGGTTGGGTTCGCCAGATGCCGTTGTCTCGTAACTCATTACGTCAAGTGTACATTATGCTATCGATGGTGGTGATGATAGTCACCCGCAGTCAGTGCTCGAATGAACGAACAGGGTCCGTTCGATGTGTTCTTTTTCTCCGCTAATCCTCGATCTAATTGCCGATCTAATTGCCGACGCCGCCATGGGTGGCGCTCGCAACCGAACGAATGGAAGAGCTGCTTTATTCAGCAACTTTGATCGGTAGCGATGTAGATACAAACACAATCCAGAAAACGCATTATTGGTTCCGTCGAAGAGATTCCGTGGATGATAACTAGAACAGAGCTTCAAGCGGTAACTCACGGTCGCGAGCGCTCCTAGCGATGGCGTCAGTAACTAACTCAGTGTCGACTGGCAAATCGACCGCAACCCGTCACACACCACCTCGGATCCTGAGGCGTTAAAAGAGACCGCACGCAACCAAACATTGGTACTCGGAAAATGAAATCGAGGCGTGTGCCTCGATTGTATGTGAATACGGGAGGAAATGCGGTGCCACAATATTTTCAGAACAATTCATCGGAATAATGGTCGAAACTAGGGTAAAATGGAATAATTGACCATAATGCGCTTACGGGGCGCAATAGCGTAGAGGAGGCAAACCGGACCCGTATCCTCTTTTGGACGTCAATATCCAGGTGAAATGACCGAAGTTATCGGGATAGGCTTTGCTCAGATATTTCGAGCCATTGTGCAAATGCGATAACAAGAGGGGCAGTAAGTAGGCGTCATGGACGGAAGGTATTCACCAAACAATATGAAGACAGAGGAAACGTACGTTCACGGTTCAATCCGAAATCTCGTAGAAGCATCTCAGTATCTTCGACGAGCGATCCTGCCAAAGTGGCTAGGCACTTAAACAAGATGATGGTCTTATGGCTTCAGCATGATGATATATACGGGCGGGATCTACGTTATAGATTATATATTTGCTAAGAGCTTTATAAGGTTTTGAGTAATGGCTCCTATTCTCTCGGCGTTGCCGAGCGACCCTGGAATCTTTTCTCTCCTCATCGTCCCGTCTTCCTCCTCTTCTTTCGAGGCGTTCCGTAGCTAGTTTTATGGCAGTACAGTTACCATGCCTTCCATCGACAGGTTGTATAAAAGATGTGTCGCGACGCGCAATATGGCTTCGCGAATTCACAAGCGGCCTTTGTAATGGCGTAATGTTGATCTTGGGGCTCTCTCCATTTACTTATTTCACTCCCTTTTCACATAAACGACCGTTGGCACTCGCCTCTCCTCGTTGATAGGGCTTCGCGGTGAAGTTACAGGTACTCCGCTGTCATGGCTGCTGCACACAGAGAAAAAAAATCATTTGAGTCAACAAAATGTGCGCTTACGGGTGGCGAAACAAATGTTTGGTTGATCGAAAGAAATACCACGTTGATCGACGCATCGGTGGACCGTTTTTCCCCGGTCAGCTGCGGTGTGCGTTTCACCCTAATATTGTCGCACCGTACGCAATCCGACCGAGGAGGGGCATCGAAGATCAATTGAAAATGTCACCCCGAAGACGCACGGGCATTCGCTGTTGGCCCAGTATCTGCCTGGCGGGTGGATAGATGTAAAAGCGGGGTACCGTCATATGTATATACAATGGATACTCATTACCGGTGTTACATATACCACGTAAACTCTGTAATAGATGACTGTGTAAGGTGTGCGTGTGTGAATGCCGTAGCCAAGAGAACTCCCGTGGAGCCCGGGACTCAGGGAGAGCCACGCACCCTCACCAGGACTGCGCTGGAGAGACTAACCTCTTTCGCTGTGGATTCCCTTCGCTTCGTTCGTCCTCTCTCTCTCTCACCCATCGTATTCTCTTCACATCTCACTCTCTCTCTCTCTCTCTCTCTCGTTCTCTTCCGCCCTTCTGGTTTGTGTAATTGAGTTGGCCGTGTCAAAGTGTCGAGTAATTATAAACGATGCGATTTCCGCAAGACTCTGTCGGTAAGGGCTGTGGGTGGCAGGAGGGCTCCGAGTTACTTCGCGGTTTAATTAGACGCAATGTTGAAACAAGCTCCCGCGTGTGCGTGTGCGTGTGCGTGTGCGTGTGCGTGTGCGTGTGCGTGTGCGTGTGCGTGTGCGTGTGCGTGTGCGTGTGCGTGTGCGTGTGCGTGTGCGTGTGCGTGTGCGTGTGCGTGTGCGTGTGCGTGTGCGTGTGCGTGTGCGTGTGCGTGTGCGTGGTTTATAACAGCGCCCTCTGACTCGCCCCTGGGGCGATGGAGGATGAGAACGGCGAACGCAAATGCCAATACCGAATGGCACGTCGACAATTCGTTATCACGGACTCTGTTAAGTTCTTCAAATGCATGCTGTCTTTTGGTTTATCGATGCGCAGAGGTAAAATTTCCTTTACTATAGTGCCACTTCATTTTTTCCTATCTTTTCTGAATACATTTAAAGAATGTCTTGTTTATTTGTATGTCAATACCGAAGCTTCAAAGACACTTCTGGTACATGACGAAATTGAAGGGCGTTCCGCGGATGTCCACAGAACGGCTACGGGAAAGCTTCATCAAGCTCGCCGCTAGATGGCGAGGCGTCTAGACGATTCTCGCAAGCGAAACGGTCCTCCCACGAGTATATATCGAGAGTGAAAAATAACCGAGATATGTTTGCAAAATTCTTCTTTACTCTAACATCGCATCCCATGAAACGCACATGATTTCTTGAAATATATTTCCACACAAAAAAGAGTCAGATAATTCCACATATATTTATCGTAGTGGAAATTCACGATCCGTAGGTATCCGAGGTATTCTACGCGAGTTTGCAAGAATGCTGTATCAGAGAGATGGACTAAAGTCCGCATTCTTGCATAACATTTAATCAACCTCGGTTGGCTAAATTCTGTCTCGCGGTCCCCGTGGTCCGCGATGCCTCGAATATTCGAAAAGGTTTATCTTGAATTTCTCACAGAGAGACCAGAGGGAGAGCGGAACAACGGAGTAAAAAGGGCTCGAAGGTATGTCCACTCCCTCTCGAGTCCCCGAAGCGCGTTGGCAACGCGTCCTCCTCCTCCTCCTCGTCGTTGCCACTCGACTTCCCAAGTGAAATAATAAATTCGTCCTCAGGCTTGGAGGTAGTAGACGAATGAAATCGTCGCGGACACGAATGAAATTTAAGCGTCGAGTCTGTATGGGCGTTCGCGCTTCCCCCGTTGTTAAATACCAGAAATATAGTCATAACGCCGTACACCCGTCGACTTATTGTCGCGCTGAGAGAATGAGGCAAAAAAATAAAATAGCGAACGAAGTCGAGTATCAGAGCAGAGTTCAGACGCCATTCAACTCCGCCGTATTCCACGATTATTCAACGACGAGTAAATTTATAATTATTATCAAATTCCCGGACCGTATATTTATTATAAGCATATGTGGAAGAAAATGAGATTTCCAAAATGATCTGCATGAGAGCTCATGTGCATTGACACCCGAGCAAATTTTGAATAATAATTCTACGATAATGATATGAATATATTATAGTATTTTGTGACGGCAAGCCGAGGAGAGAAATCGTCATTGAATTATTATTGAATCCTTGGACGATTTATTTATTATTACAAGGTTACGTGGATGCAGATTGAAATTTTCGAAGTAATCGGCACGAACGCGCGTGTACACCGTCAGCTGAGCAAATGCGGAATAATAATTCTATAAATGTTATAATATTTCGTCACGGCGGACAGAAGAGAGAGAATCGAATTTTGCGCGTGTTAACGCACAGAGTTAAAGGCGCGTGCGCTTCAAACGGCATGGGACCGTGGATTAGATAGATATAGTATGGAGATAAACTCGATTTAATGATTTACTGGCAAATTCACGTATATCTTATTAGTCGGTACACACGTTTACTATAATCGATATTGTGGCTGTGCAAATAGCGGGCATATCGCATATCGCAAATGTGTATACTGAGCCATAGTATAGCGAGCCCGTACGACTGTGCGGTCCGGTGGCAACGTTTATTATTATTCCCTTCACTCGACCCAATCGCTCCCATAGAATCGATAAAGCGACTTCATTCAATCGGGAATATTCAACGCTAAATTTTGCACGGTCTCGAATCGCTTTTGTACCTGTGAATGGGTGTTGTTACATCGGGAGTTGTTAATCATTTTCTCGACAGCAGCCACAAACTGCTCGGTACTTGGATACGTTATACACAATTTACGTCGATAATATACTTCCGCTACAGGAGACATGTTTATATTAGAGTTACATGGGGTGATTCGAAATTCGCACGAAAAAAGTACAAGCCTGTATTCAGGGTTCGAAGCTCGCCCCCATGGAAATAAAGTATATGCATAAATATATTTCTGGATATTTAATATATATATCCAGTATATACCTGAAAAGTATAACGAAGATATACAAAAGTTATATACAGGATATGTAAATAATGTATCTATGTATCTTTGAAATCTATATAAAGTGTATATTCTTCGTATATGTGGTACCTTTCATTTATATACATGACATCTATTGCTTTTGTATATCTCCTATGCCTATCGAGTACATTGGAATTTATATGTTCTATATAAATTATGCTATATAAGATAGGCATGTGTATGGTCCTCATGGTCAGTAACATGCAGTGAATATCAATAAGGACTTGAAAATAAGTAAATAATTTAATATACTGTGATGAAGATTCATTTTCTAATGTTGAAAATAAATCTGTTTATTTAGGCTTTTGCTTATTACAAAATAACTCCACTTATGTCTATGCTACTGGATGACGGATCACCTATGCGTCTGTATGTGATGGTTTTTTACGCATAAAATGGTGTTAAGTGGCATATTTATATAATGTATAAAATATTGTTCAAAACTTTTCAAAATTTATTTCTACAATTTTAACCATAAACATAGGTTATAAACTTCGAACACTATTGGCTGTACCGTAGTTCAATATCTTCAGTCTCTATATACAATCGCCAATATCTATTTACATATTTCTCCAATCAGTTTTAGTTTAGGTTATTATATATAGTTTACGTTATGTGCAGCCACAGATGATACGCTGTTCTGTCAAATCAAAGATATACATTATTATATTTAATATATATATCGATGTGTACATAATAAACATATAGGAATATGTACAATATTTATATACATGATTATATATAACGAATATATCATCAGATATATCTGAACATATATTAGTTAATATATATAATATATAATCGGTATATATTTAAAATAGAACATTGTAGTATATCCCGTTATATATCTGGCGGACATACAAATTATATATATTCCTATATATCTGACATATGCTTCATTTCCATGGCGCTGGTAAGCTTTGTATTGCATTTTTTTTTTTTAGTAGATACTTTTTTGGATTCGAGCGTTTTCAATTTTCATTCAACGAGTCCTCCAGGTGGCGCGCGCTACCGCGCAAGCGCCCTCTGCAGCAGTGACATTCGCCCGCTAGCAAGTCCGAAATTACGATACGCACGAAATTTTGGCAAAGGGAAAGTTTGCTTCAATTTTGAACCTAGAATAAGTTCCGACATAAAATTTTTTTTTATTTATTCTTTTTCGGTCACCGCGTATAATATGGCTGTGTCTGAAATTTGTTACGTCTATACGATCCGTCATACATTGCAGACGAGAGTTCCTCGCTCTGACGAAGCGAGGAGAGCGAGAACTTGAGAGTGAGTGTGTGGGAGCGGCTGTCCATTATCCATGACGGATCGTTCGAGCTCTAATTAATCTAACAGTCCCGCAGGATGCGAGAAGTAGAATAGCGCAGAGATACGGGTAGGACAGGGCATATAACTTGCAGACTATTTTCGGTCAACCGATGAGACGGAGTCTCGGTGAAATCGTCCAACGAAATCGATCAGGCGTGAAAATAATTAAGTAATTAGTGGCATCGCGAATACCAAAATTTCCCGTGTGGGCGACGAAGCAAAAACGCTATTGTCAAAAACATCATTTTTTTCTCCAAATTCTGTATATTATTTGACACTTTCCACTAGTTTAGCTAAAGACGGTGCGCGGACTTTAGGAAAAAATCAATAATTGTGTTCATACTGTTTGAAGAGTGTGCTTTTTTAAATTCAATTCTCTCCCGACTGAACAAACGATCTCCAATAGAAACTAAATCAAACATTGAAATTAATTAATTAAGAATAATTAGTTTTTTTTTTTTATGTACAAGTCAGAAGCGAGTCGGTCACATGCATAAGATTCGGACAAAGTTTGAAGCACGAAAAATAGAACCTGATTATAATTGGTGAATATAGGTATGAAATCTTTTCATGTCACTACTGCCTAATTGGGTAGCAAATGGAGCAATTCCACCCGTAATTCAATCTCTAGGACGGGGGCGAGAGGTGTCTTTGAATGTTTAATTCGAACCGTCATCGACAGTTACCACCGTCGTGTGTGCAAAAGCTTGAGGTGCCGCGTGTCCCGGGCATTCGCTTAGCTGGCATTAGAGGTTCAGGAAACGCAGCAAGAGATGCCCTCAAATTCTCTTACGGATATATCGTTACTCTGGAGAGTTATGTTCACGAATATCGGTGCGGCGTAGTAGCACGAATACCAACCATTGTTATATCGATGGTCTAACATGAGAAGAGCATGCAGGCTGTAGTTATTGTTCACAGCCCATATGGCTCTATTATTATTATTATCATTATTATTATCATTGTTGAACATAAAGCTTTAGGACATTGTTCCTTGAGAATACAAATGATGCCACCCAGCCGGACAAGCGCCACAAATGCTGAATACAGAACGTCTTAGAATTTTTTGTAGGGACCGCCTTTCGCGAGGTTGAATTTGAGATCGAAATCCATACTTTAAAAGGGTGCGAGGAACATTTTTAAAAAATGTCCTTGTTGAGAAATACCCTAGTATACAGGTCCTTTTGTTTCTGAGCAGACGATACATACATATATATATATATATATATAGACGATATATATATATATATATATATATATATATATATTAGTGGAGCTGATGGCTCGCGCGCTCGCACCCCTTCGTGGAATTAAGCCCTTATTATTCTAAGTTCTTCAAAAAGACGTATACCCTTACAATTCTAAGC
>JAPYZC010004039.1:0-10943 GCA_030522665.1 Ichneumoninae sp. A BG-2022a
TATCTGAGTATCCATGAGTATCTGAGTATCCATGAGTATCTGAGTATCCATGAGTATCTGAGTATCCATGAGTATCTGAGTATCCATGAGTATCTGAGTGTCTGTGAGTATCGGTATGAGTGAACTTTATTATTATGTAGATAATAGTGATAATAATGACAATAATAACAATGGCAATAATAATAACGAGCAGAGTGATAATAAGTTAATTTTCTAAACAAAATGTCATTGGTGGGATGATTTGGCATTGTCATAAACAGCTCCAACTCGCCTAAATAGCCGCATTCACCCGTAGTACAAGCTATCCTATACAGCAGCGTGTTTCGGAAGCCGTAACCACTGCGGTACGAGGCAGTTTACGTCCAGGATCGTCGTGTACTACCGCAGCAGGGGCAGCAGCAGCACTGGCACGCCCGGCGTATCTGCGCTACCCGGTATTTCGCCCACGCAGTTCCTCCGGTATGACAGAGCCAACTGAGCGCTCGAGCTTGCCGGCTCCGGCCCTACAACGGCGTGCCTCGCGGCGATCGAAAGGACGCGGTCGAGCATCTGGTATCCCGCCACCCCGCTCGAACGATTATACTGTATACGCCCGAAGAGCCCACACTAAACTTTCGATCCTCGCCTCGAATCGCCGGAGATTCAAATTTTTTTTTTCGGAGCCACATCCATTCGGCAAAACATTCGTCACAGCGGATTTCGCGGAACGCCATGGATAAAGAAAAGTATATGCGAAAATATATTTTTTATAGGTAAATATACAGTTTACGAAAAATTGTATATAATTAATAAGTTACGCAATATGTGGGACCGACGTATAAAAAAAATATTCACATTTTACGAAAAACTGTATATAATTAATATGTCATGCTATAAACGTGACGGACGTGTCCCAAAAAATGTATTTTCTTGAGAAGAATGATATTTTAAACGTTTTTTAAATATATTTTTCACACAATAATTTTCATCCACGCGGGCAATTGGAGATTCATTTAACCGTCGTTATATCAGTCCGCGCCGTCGAAGGGGCAAGTTTTTAATATCATTCGCTTCCCGACTGCGAGTCTCCGTTTTCCATCCCGCGACCCGCCGTCTTTGGTCTTTCGCCTCGCGCCATGATACAAAAAATAAAAAACACAAAATTCATTATGAAAAATATCCCGTTTCAATTCTCTCTCTCTCTCACTCGTTCAGTCTATCCTTTTGTGACGCCCCGGTCTCAAATTCATAACTCCACCCCCGCAGATATAGACAGAGGGCGATGCACGAGTCGGTACTAGGTCGCCTTTCAAATCTGTTTTCAACCCTCTATCTGGACAGCGCCGAGATACACTTCGGATACGATATTACTTTCTTAGTACAGTATAATGCACTGTACTATATCTGTCGGTTCTCGCCTTCTCGTGCGCTCACGTTCCTGTGTCACGCCCTCTTATCCTCTTTTTCCCCTCTTCCTCTTCTTCTTCTTCTTCCTCCGCTTCTTCGTCTTCTCCTTCTTCTTAATCTCCATTCGCGCTTCTATGTCGCTCTCTCGCATCCCCCAACGATCCTCGGTTCCGCAGTTAATCAAACCGGTAGATCTACCTACCGATTCTTCGTGCCGCTATCTGTGTCTGTGTCCGTCCGGGCCCGCTCTCTGTGCGCGTGCGTCCGTACACGTATTCGAGCGCGCGAGCACATCGTGATCTACGCATAACCGTGATCCACGAGCGAGTGCCTTGTATTTACCGACAGCCGCGCGCGCCCCGCTCCGACTGAAAGTGAAGAAATGCTTCTTCCCGCCGAGTGAGAATCGAAGAAAAGAAGTGAGAAGCGAGACGGAGGAAGAAAAAAAAATAAAGGGGCAAAACGAAGGGACGACCGGTGAGGACGGTGGCCTCAGCCGAGCACCGACGAGTCGCGTCTCGGCGATCCACTGCACTGCATGCTCGCGTTTCTCTCAATCCTCCGCTATCATAGACACCCCGGCTCTTACACACTCGCACATGGTGCACAAATGCACTCACCGCGGCTGAGGTAGCCCTTGCGAGCAGTGTTCGCATAAGTTTCTGAGAAATGAGAATTCGGAGAGGGAATTGCCAACACTTTCTGTATGGTATAAAAATTTGAAAAAGATTAAGCTAAAGGTGCCTGAAAAGATTTATTTTGCAGAACGATAATTCCTAAATGTTATTAACAAATTGATGAAAAATTAAATTGTTCAACATACCTCTCGGAGAGTTAACTTTTTTTTTGGTGAAAATAATTCGTTTACATTTCTGAATACGTATGAATTTTTTCAGATTTTTTTATGCACTTTGAATTGATTTTTTTTGTATGGAAAAACGTGTAGATAGTGACGAACTTCAAAGTGAATTTTAAAATCTGAAAAAATTTACACGTATTCAGAAAAATGAACAATTAAAATTTTTTTTAAATTAGGTTTCCGAGAGATTTGTTAAACTATTTTATTCTGAATCAATTTGTTGATAACATTTTGGAATTATTATTACGAAAAATGAATCTTTTCAGCACCGTCGATATAGTTGATTTTTTCAGATTTCTATAAGGGAGAAGGGACTAAACGAGACAATGAGACAAGACGCAATTTTCCAATAACTTTTGCATGGTGGCGATGGTGGTCCGTGGGGCAAAACAGGGTTGAAAATCCGGATGTAAGGTAAAAGTACCAGTGGCCGCACATCTAAAGGCGAAGTCCCGGTTCCCGGACATGCATGAAAAATCGTATTTGCGTCCCTTTTGCACGCATGCTTTGCACGGCCACTAGGATGTGTTCGGTCACTGGGACGTTTACCTTGTCGTTGGGACAAAATGGGGCATCCGAAAATGATTGGAAAATTGAGTTCTGCTCTCACCACTCCGTTTTGCCTCACCGTCCCATTTTTCCCCGCTCTCCCCTACTATCGAGAAGTGTTTGCATTTATCTCCTATTTCTCTGAAACTTATGCGAAGTGAACACTATTCGCAAGGACTACCTTACTACTTCTCAACGATGGAAAGTTGACCCCCCCCCCCCTCCTCCTCCTCTTTCCTTCTCTTCCCCCTCCCCTCTATGGTTTCTGTACCTTTCATATAGGTGTAGGTATAATCCATTCGCGCAAACTCTTGGCAGAGTTCGAGCGGGAGGTTCGAAGAACAAGAAGCTCCAGTCGGCGAGTAAGGCGTCGCGCGCTCGTCTTCGCGGTTCGAGCCCAGAGAAAGAGAGCGAGAAAGCGAGATGGAGTCGGCGGTCCCGAGGTCGAGGGAAAATGTCAGCGGAGACTCGGAATCCGCGGCTGTAACTTTCTACGGCAAGGATATTATCAATGATCGGAGCGTAATGCTACCGGGACGTCACGCTTCGGAGATGATATTACCGATATTAGGCGCAATTATACCGTGTAGGAGTATTTAATATTGTTGGCCTTTCGCGGATGTGGAAAAGACCGCGCGGGACGAGTCTCACCGTGATTTTTGGGGTGATTTTTTGATGGGTAGTGATTTCTGGTGGTACAGACGCTTTAGGACGATAGTTAAAAATGGAACAAGTCAGATTTTCTATGGACATTTTTGAAAAATAGAAAAGGAACGAAGAACTATTGAAAATCTTGAAATGGAATTTTTTTGCAATCGATGAAAATTGAAAAAAAAAATCGCCGTTCTTAAAATTTTAGCCTATTTCTAAATTAAAAAAAAAACCGATTTCCTCTGTGAGGAAGCAAAAATCAAGAAACACTTTTTTTAATCTCCCTTAATTATCTTTTATACGTGTACGGATATTTTGTGAATGAAAAAAAAAAAATATTTTTTTAATGATACAATGATATTTCCAAATCCCACAGATTGCGAGTTTTACAGGCAGTCAAACGTGGAATATCTCATATATAGTATAGTAATTTCTGGTGATAAGGCCATTTTGGGACAATAGTTCAAACCGGATACAAATCAAATCTGCCAGAGACGTTAAAAAAAAACCCAAAAAATTGGAAAATCTTGAATTGGGCGACGTTATCGATCAAAATGTAAAAGAAAGAAATCGCTTTTCTAAAAATTATAGCCTGTTACATGTACTCTTACACGAAAATCTCGCTTGGTTAAAAAAAAACCGACTTCCTCCACCCGGAAGCAAAAAATCCACCGAAAAAAAAGATAAACCTTCCGACTATCCTTTCCGCATACACTGATATTTAAAAAAATAATAAAAATAATTTTTAAAAACCGATAAAATTATATTTCCAAATCCCACTGATTTCAAGCTTCATCCTCTTCGGAGATACTCAATATTCGTCCGACAGTGAGACGTGGAATATCTTCGCGGGGTTAAAGCCGGTGCGCTATAGTGGAACTATCGTCTAGCTCGGTTTCATACCGAACAAGGGGGTTGTTCGACGTATAGGTTTCGGTATAGTATGCATATCCTGTTATACAGAGCATTGGCTATAGCTATACATCTACGGTGCGTTGCCTGAGCGATCGATACGTTGGCTGGACGGGCTGCAGAGCCGAGAGACAGGAGCGTATCAGGAGGAGGAAAGATAAATCGAACAAACGCCCATCGACAGCTCGCTCGGTTGTCGGTGAAACGCACGTTCCCAATGTATTTCCTCGGCACGGATTACCGACGAATGACGTACCAGAGCCACCCGGATTTATTTACTCTGATTTTTTTTTCCAATTTTTTTTTTTGTCATTCAATACGAAATTGCATACACGTAAAGTTTGGCGCTCCATTTAGTTGTTTGCTCCATTTAGGAAACAATAATTAGTAGCGTGTCCTCGATTATATGACCTATAGAATCCTTGCGTGTTACGTCACTCGGTTGAATTGCAGTGGTGTTGTTGCAAAGTTGAAGCTCCTGATGTGGCAAACGCACACACACACACACACACACATAGGAAGTGCACGGGCTATTAATTACCTCTCGGGTAATTTGGTCGTACAGTACAAATTTTCGTCCATCTGTAATTAACGCGGTGCAATGTATGCAACGATACATCCGATACTGCACCGGTAAAGTTTTGTGGAAGCCCGATGAGTATCGCGCATTCATGGACTGTACGGGGACGTTACACCCGTCAGCATTGTTTCGTTGATGCCTTCATATTACAGTATGCCATCGAATATACATATCCGATGTTCCGGACAATGTTGGATGTTCATGATCGCTAATTACGAGCCGTAAGTGGACCACAATCGGGTAGTCCATACATCGGTATAAATCCATTATTACGTGTAACGGTTTTGACGGCCCTAAAAAAATGGTTGAAATTCGACCCAATATTCGCCCAATTTTTTTTCAATCAGAATTAAAAACAAAAGAAATATCAGAAAGGATCAACGAATCAAACGACTTCTCAAGCCTCAACACTTCTTTCTCGGTTCTGCCTTGAAGTGGCAAGGAGCAAACCATACATGCTCTCTTATCGCGCTTCCGCTTTAAGACGGGTGGAAATGATGGGTGGAATTGTTGTTTCGTATAGGAAAGATTCCACAATAACGCCAAAAACTAGGAAGCGGAAAACAACTGAGCTGCAGAATACATGGGATTGAGCAATGTACCAATGTTAGCTATGAAAACAGTTGTGTGTCTAGCTGTTGTCCGGACAACATTACGACAATGTTGGAAGTTCATGACCGCTAATTACGAGCCTTAAGTTGATCACAATCTGGCAATCCATTACTCGGTATAATCCATTAATACACATAACGCTTCTGACGGGCCTAAAAAAGTGGTTGAAATTCGATCCAATACGCGCCCAATTTTTTTTTTCAATCAGAATTAAAAACTAAAGAAATTTCAGAAAGGATTAAAGAATCAAAAGACTTCTCAAGCCCCAAGACTTCCTTCTTGCTCTGAAAAAAATTTGCTTGCGAGTCGCTAAAGAAAAAAATTGTTATTCCGATTCTACTTTTAATTCTTACATTTCCATATGATATTGAAACAACAACGGCAAGATTGTCAAGATAACGTGTCATCGTTTCAATCCCGTATGGAATTGTTAGAATTAAAAGTAGAATTGAAACAATATTTTTTTCTTTGGCAGCAATCAAATTTTACTTGAGTCAATGATATTTTTTTTTTAGTGCGGTTCTGCATTGAAGTGGTAAGGAGCGATCCATGCATGCTCTCTTGTAGCGCTTCCGCTTTAAGGTGGGTCGAACTGATACAGGAGAGATTGCACATTAACGCCAAAAGCTAGGAAGCAGAAAACAACCGAGCTGCGGAAAACATCGAATCGATCAGTGTACCAAGCTACGACAACAGTTGTGTGTCTAGCTGTTGTCCGGACGATAACATTACAATATTGGAAGTTCATGACCCCTAATTACGAGCCGTGAGTTAATCACAATCTGGCAGTCCATTACTCGGTATAATCCACTAATACACATAACGCTTCTGACCGGCCTAGAAAAGTGGTTGAAATTGATCCAATACTCGCCCAATTTTTTGTACTTCAATCAGAATTAAAACCTAACGAAATATCGAAGAGGATCAAAGAATCAAAAGACTTCTCAAGCCCCAAGACTTCTTTCTCGGTTCTGCATTGAAGTGGCAAGGAGCAATCCATGCATGCTCTCTTATAACGTTTCCGCTTTAAGGTGGGTGGAAACGATACAGGAGAGATTGCACATTAACGCCAAAAGCTAGGAAGCAGAAAACAACCGAGCTGCGGAAAACATCGGATCGACCAGTGTACCAAGCTACGACAACAGTTGTGTGTCTAGCTGTTGTCCGGACGATAACACACCGAACTATGTGGATACCGCGAGACCATAGCCGAGAAATCACCTTTATTGTTCGTTTCCTTTATCGCGATCGAATTCGGGGCCACTCACGTTGGCCCATGATTGGCGAAAGGGAACGGAAACATAGAGGGGGTGGCGGGGGGGGGGGGGGGGGGGGGGGCAACCCTCCTTGGGCACTTTCCAAAGGGAAAGAGTTTGTTTTCGCGGTTTCAGCGATTGGTCGGAGGCGCCGTGGGGCAAGAAGGCGAGAAGGAAAACCGGCGAGCATAGAGAAGACAGGCGGTGCAGAGAGGAGGAAGCCGAGTCGCCGAGCACGGAGCCAATCAAGCCGACACGGTGGATTCGAAAACGAAGCAATTTCTCTTCCAGCCACGTCGTTGCTACGTCGGGCTTTTCGCTCGCAAGGGCGATCGTACAGCTAGCCGCGAGCAGCTTTTCCTCGAGATAAAGACCCACCGCCTTGCGCCTTCGCCCTCGTCGCACAAGGGGTGTGCGCGAAAAAGGAAGAGGAAAAAAAAATTGAAACTGTGGGGGCAAGAAGTCTCTTTCTCGTTTCCGACCGGATCCCGCTGCCTAGTTGCTTCCACCGTCGGCTCTGTATTCAGGGTTCGCCGTACTCGAGATGACATCGACGGGCCAAATCTCGGATGCCCCCGACTCTTAATCGTATCGATCTTCATTACCATTTTCCGAGAGGCGCACCGAGGAATGAAGACATTTATATTCGTGCGAGGTGAACAGCGAAAAAGCTGCATCGTTGCTAAACAATGGAAAACTGCTGATTACTGGAGATTCTTTCCCCTCGCGGGCTTCGTGCCTTCCTCACGATAGTCTAGTTCTAGTTTAGGTAGCTTCTTCTTCTCTTTAATTTGACTTCAGGAAGTTGGCAACTTTACCGGTGAATGTGCTCCAGAAAGCGTCGCTGAGCCGTGCTGGTCGGGTGGAATTCCCCACTTTAATCCGTGTGGTTGAGGAAACCAAAATGATCTTCGTCACGAAGGAGCGAGCTGTGCTGGCGCGACCAACAGCTCTTCCATGTTCCAGAGGGTCAGTTGCGGACCAGACACACGATTGACTGTACCAGATCTCATCTGTACCCAATCTTCATCGACATTTTCCGGAACTAGTTGAACGGACGATGATTTGCGCAACATTGGTGGTGAGGAGGAAATAAAAACGCCGTTTCCGTTGTAAAGCCGAAAGCTTCCTTACTGTGGTGCTTTTTCTATCCGTGCTCTACTGGCGATTTGTTTCTTTAATTTTCGTTCTGGAAGTTGGCAACTTTACCAGTGAATGTGCTCCAGAAAGCGTCGCTGAGCCGTGCTGCTCGGGGTGGACCATTTTCACCACTTTAATCCGTATGGTTGAGGGAAACAAAGTGCTCTTCGTCTTGAAGGAGCGAGCTGTGCTGGCGCGACCAACGGCTCTTCCTTGGTCCGGAAAGTCGGTTGCAGACCAAACAAATGATCGACTCTACAACATCTCATCTGTACCAATCTTCATCGCCATTTTTGTCAACTAGTTAAACAGATGATAACCGGTTCATCATCGGTGGCGAGTCAGAAATAAAAACGCCGCTTCACCTATACATGCCGTACTGGCGTTTTGGTTTCACTAATTTGATTTCAGTAAGTTGGCAACTTAGCCGGTGAATCGGCTCCAGAAAACGATATCGCCCACTTTGATCCACATGGTTGAGGAAACCAAAATGATCTTCCAGCTGTGTTGGCGCGACCAACAGCTCTTCCATGTTCCCCAGAGTCGGCTGCGGACCAAACAGACGATCAACTCTACCAGATCTCATCCGTCCCAATCCTCATCGCCACTTTCGGAAAGTAGTTAAACGGACGATGACCTGTGCATCATCGGTTTCGAGGCAGAAAAAGAAACCCCATTTCCGTCGCAAATCCGCGAGCTCGCTGGCGACAAGAAAACCCAAAGTGTTCCACAGCTATCGCGGTGCAAGCTGCCTCGCAACATCACCGCCTCGGTCCATCCTCCACCAGTACTTAGTATCGATCATTACCGCTCTCAACAACGGGATCGAACAACACGCCCAAAGGAACCAAAAAACTGCCCGAGGAAGCTCCGCGGTGCCTGCGAGCGGTCAATGAATCCTGAAAACCACCGTGCGCCCTCCCATCTCCGAGAGAAACAAAACCGCGACGCACGTTGCTCGAGGACCGACGACCGTTCGATATCTATTAGTCCATCGGGAGAGGCTCGGGCGAGATTTCAATGCGCACGGATACAGTTACAACAGCGCGGAGTTAACGTACACGCTCCGAAGTGGAAGGCGGCGCGCGATGCGGCTCGAGAGTTCATGGGAATCGGATGCAAATGCAAAAGGCCCATTGCCAGGAGCGTGCAGGGTACCGTCGCAAATGGGAACAGAGAACAGCTCCAAAGCCCGCTCTTGACCGTCAGCAGATATACACATGTCCGACGATTATCCGTTATTTCATATATGTATACCGACTCGACGGTGTTAGGTTATAGCTAGGCATAGCTGGTATACATATCGCGATATCCTTATATGCGCTTCGTGGATCTACCGCGACAGAGGGGGGGGGGGAGGGGGGGGGGATAAGAGGGCAGGCTGTGCGCGCGCGATACGTGAGAGATCGAGCGATCCTCCGGGCGATCAACGATCTAGCCGCGCGCGAAAGAGTCCTGGGTCTCCGTCCGTTCGTCCTCCACCTCCTCGCCGTGCGAGTTCTGCGAGTCCTGGATTGCTCGCCGAGTATGTGAGCCGGCGCGAACGGTTGCCGGCATGTCGGAGAAACGGAGAAGGAAAGAGGAGAAGCGGCGCGCGGTGAGGAGGGAGGGGGGGGCGAACGGGGCCCCTCGAGAAGGAACGGGGCCCGATGCACTCGGCTGCGAGGAATGCGGGGTGGCCATCTTGGCGAGTCTCTCCCCACCGACTTTCGTCAAGAAGAGGCTCGCTCCGCCGAAGCCGAGGCTCTACCTCGCGCTCCTACCCATCCGCCGCCGCTGCTGCGGGGGCCCCCGGTGCATTAACTGGGTATATCGCGTTCTCGTGCGACTTGACGCACTATCCGACACAGCTCAGCCAACCGGCACGCAACCCTTCGACGCTTTCACGTCATAATAATTATTAAAACATTAATCTCCGGATGAGCGCAGAGGGTCCGCATCGGGCTGCTAGAAGGACACTCGCCGTCTCTGCCGGGCTGCTGGGACTTCCTCATGAATAATAACGGTTGCGAGTCGCCTACCCGGTGAGTGCAACGTACGCGAGCCCCGGACCACTATCGGGCCGCATTATGTATATCGATCATGAATAATAGATAGTATAATGCATCTGGATGGTATGGTAACTCGGTGATTCGCCACTCTCGATCGTCATTGCGCTAAGTTGTCTCTCGCCGGGGCGAGAAGGTTGTTCGGCGAAACGGGTAGGAGGGAAATCATCGATAGGTAACTTCGGGGGTGTCTCGGTGGATGAGGTTGATGTTGGGAATGAACTTTTGGAAAACTGTGGCGGTGTTCCGGAGGGAACACGCCGCTTGCGGCTGTGCGGTATGGGGTATCGTAGTTCGGCAGCTCGGGCTATCACGCAACCATATTATTGGCTCCGTCACGCGGAGCGGATGAGAACGGGTATGGGCTGTTAATTTCCCAAGTGATCCGACGGCGACTGGATGGCTCACGAAGAAGGCGCTCTTCGACCACTTCGGGTCTGTCCGTCAGTCTCTCAACGTGTGTTTTTGGAGACTATGCATCGGGGCCCGTTTAGGTCTCGCTAAATTTCTGCCACGCTGTAAGGGCAATCGTGATCGAAAAAGTTACCGCAACAACATCCGAACCGGTAGCTGAGGCAATCATGCGCGATACATTCATCGATCTAAATTCATCGATCCAAATTCATCGATCCAAAAATGCATCGATCCAAAAATGCATCGATCCAACAATTCATCGATCCAAAGATTCATCGATCCAAAGATTCATCGATCCAAAGATTCATCGATCCAAAGATTCATCGATCCAAAGATTCATGGATCCAAAGATTCATCGATCCAAAGATTCATCGATCCAAAGATTCATCGGTCCAAAAATTCATCGGTCCAAAAATTCATCGATCCAAAAATTCATGGATCCAAAAATTCATCGATCCAAAAATTCATCGATCCAAAAATTCATCGATCCAAAAATTCATCGATCCAAAAATTCATCGATCCAAAAATTCATCGAT
>JAPYZC010004040.1:0-10943 GCA_030522665.1 Ichneumoninae sp. A BG-2022a
CGGCACGACGGAAACGCAAGACCCCCCCCCCTTGCGGCCCTCGCTGAAAGACGTCCGGAATACAATGAAACGCAATAAGTATCAGTTGCTGTTACGCGTGGACGGTTATATTTTTTCTCCGTACCATACCCGCTCAAGTTTATCATTTTTCTGACATTTATTATTTCATCAACGGCTTATGATGGACTTACTTCCCCCCTCCCCCCTTTCTGCCCCTATTTCAATAGTCGAGAAATAGTGTATACAATAGCGAAAGAGAATTATTACACTGCAGTGGGAAGTTGTAACGAGGAATATAGGCTAAGTCGGGGTGATATGGCCATGATTTTTTAAACAATGAAAATTGAAGGTTTACCATCTTGGTAAACGTTAAAATTTGTGTCGCAACCAACCCTAGAAACTTCAAAATAGTTAAAGTAATTCACTCAGAACTTTCGATATTTTCGATGCAAGATTTAATTGTAGCTCCGTAAATAAATATTTGCGATTGGCCGTCTCACCCGGACACTACGGGTAACATAACCACATTAATAATGGTAATCAATTAAGCCTAGAGAAGCATCGGGATCGCACAATCCATGTCTTACTGTATTCTATGTTGTCTAAATAAAGTACAGAAGGACAGTAATTGCCTCCGTCAAATGTTTCAGATGCCAAACTAAAAATAAAATGGTTTCACTGGCCATACCACCCGAATATTGCCGCAATGTCTGGGTGATATGACCATCGCTGACATGGCCATATCCCCCGAAAAACGAGTGGCCATGTCTCCCGGAAAATTAGTGGCCATAATAGACAATTTCTCGAAAAAATAGGGGCTGCTGAAATTTTGGGAAGGGATAAACAAAAACAGGTTCACTATACTCCAATATTTTTTTGAAAGATTTGATTTACTAGCAAAATTATAATTTCGTATGTCCCCAGGGCACTAGAAATATAGCTCGAGAAATTTCTAGCGAACTCGAAATAGGGATTCACCGCTCGTATCGACCCTTGCACGTATTGGTACAATCTTAAAATATTTTGGTCAAAAGCATTGTATCCACATATACTGAAAACTGTGCATGCGGCGACGCCATTCATTTGTTACGTTAAAAAATATTAACGGTAGCCATTTCATACTGATTTACCTTAGTGTAACAAAGGGAATCACGAAGTAAAAGCTGAAACGAGACGTTTGTCAGTGGCTGTGTTTCTTGTCACTTGCCAGACTTTTTCATAATCCCATTTTTATTATCGAAATGAAGTAGTGCCCCCCCACCTTACGAATCGGGCAAGAACGCTCCCTCGGAGTAGGCGCATACCCCTAGAACCGGGTTGCGGTGGGTTGCCCACGAGTTAATCGCTCCTTCGTGACTATAACAATGTTTCCCGTAACACTCTTCGCCGCGCTACTCGGCGCCTTCTCGTACACCTTGGCCCAAATTTTCTCTCCTTCGTTGGTTATTGTATCACGTAGACGGCTCTCTCTCAGTCCGCTTCCTTCTTCATACCCCTCCTCCTCCTCACCTCTCCCGCAGACCTCTTATCCGTCTCGGCCAGCCTCAGCCGCACGCTCTCCGTTTCTCTCTCGCCAAGTTGAATTTTTATTTTATTGACAGTCCTCGGAAAACCGATGAATTTTTATTATCCTCTAAGTGGATTATGCCAACCGCATTGGAGCATATATATATATATATATATATTATGTCTTGCCGTAACGTTGCTTCCGTGACCGCATTAAGGCGATTTGGACTGTACCATATATAAATATTTATTGCGTATATTAATATTTTATACGTGTGCTTGAGAAATATAGCCGACGGATTTTTTCAGTCGGAACTGGCCCAGATTTGTCCTGCGTAGTCGTTCGTTCTCTCGTATCATGCCGCCTTTATGACGGTCGAAAGTGAAAGGAAACCGGAAAAAAGTGCCTCTATATGACACAGTCATACTCGATGTGATGCACGAGAAAGGGAGAGCGAGAGATATTGCCCAAAGTCACCGGGCGGGTCGGTCAATGACGTACGCGAGACCGCAAAAATATTAGCGGAATGCGCAACCAACCCAGCACAATCGCATATCGTCATAACGCTATCTGTAACGGATATATGGTCAAAATTGTGAAAATGGCCCCGGTGCGTACATGATTGATGGGTGTAGTAATTGGGGCGGGTCCATTCGCATTTTTCATTCTATAATATTCAAAATCTGTCGACCACCCCGATAAGCCGTGATTGTATGTTAAATTTCAAAGTATCCATGAAATTTAGTTTAATGCAGGTACCCCTTTGACAGAGCAATCAGTATATGACATTGGCAAATTTGTGGAAAAGCTAAATCACCAATTACTGACAAACCCGCGTGTCTTTCTATGGAATAATGTTCATTGATGTGCAAATCGGTGAATGTTATTGAAACGCGCGTACTCCAGTATATTGCAAGGCCTGCAGTCAGTATTCAACCGAATGGTGAAAACAAGTAGCTATAAAAAATTATCCCTGACAATTAAAACGGTGAGAGAGAAACAATATTGATGAATAAAAGTGTGCAGAACTATCTTCGGATCCAATGACAATATTCTACAGTCCCTCTGCGCACCCCGCCCGACACGTCGTTCGCATGAAAAATGTATTCTGTAGCGAGCATGGTATCTCGTTACGATGAATGCAAATATGGGTAACGACTAGAGGTAGATTTAAAAAAACAACACCAACAATAACAACGGGTAACAACAATACGTTATGCACAGTGAAGATAAAACCAAAAAAAAATCAAACAATACATTGGCGGATTTGAATTATTCAAATAACTTCTCGTCAACGGTTATCATTTGCATGCGCTTTTAATTATTAATTCGGTTTTTTTTTTAATTTCCAAAAATTATATTAAACGTGTACTAACCGGAATGTGATAGATAGTGCTGTTTTGCTAACAAAAAAATAGCCCATTCACCCTGTTAAAAAAGACCGATCAGAAAATAATCGAAGGCAAAGAATTTCGAAACGAAACAATCGTATTTTCGGTTCGGAAGTTCTTCGTCCCTTGTCAGCTGTGATCGGATTTTTTTTAACAGGGTACAAAAGGTTCCAAAATACTTCGGTCACAATGACATTCGATTTCATGATATATCTCGACCAATAATTGAGTGCGAGTGCAGTCTCGTTAATCAGGACGCGGATTTCGGTAGAGATCGTTCCCTTTTGTGGCTAACGCGATCTTCAACTATCTTGGTTTTGGAACTACTATAGTTTTAGCACTTTCTATAATACTGTAGGGGAGATCGGGGCTAAATGGAAGTAAAAGGATTCATACCAATTATTCGCGGCACACTGAAAAACGTAGTGAGTGCACAAGTGCGTGGATTCACTGAAGTTGGATGTAAAAATATCTTCAGTAGTTTTAGGATCGGGCGGAAATTAAATAAACGTCTGGCTCCCTCCCAGGGTCAATCTATGTCCCCCAAGGATCCCTTCCCAGGTTCAAATTATTTCAAGTCCTTGTAAGAGTCCCGTGTAGGGCATGGTTTCTCCAAGTCCCCCTCCTAGGGCCTGCTAACTCTAAACCCCCTACTCTTTGCAGCTCTTTGCAGCGATTGATTATTGTAAGTTTTCCTGAGAGTCCCTCCTAGGGGCTGATTATTCTAAGTCTTCTCTTGAGGGTTGACTATTTGGGTCTCCCCGGACCGAAGTATGCCCAAGAGCCGAACTAGGCCCAGAATATTCTAAGTATCTCCTGGTTCAACGTCTCCCCTGTTGAGCCTTTGGCCGTTACTCTTTTTGTAACCTCACCCCCTTGCATTAGTGGGTATACCGGGTCGTTACATATACATACGGCTCGCGGGATAATGCGATTTTGTAGGCGGAAACGTGCTTTAAGAATTACGGTGGAAGCTCCTTGTCGTCAATCCCCGCGGAGTCGTAGTCTCGAAGTCGCAGCAGACCTCCGGCTAGAAGAGAATAGTTGCGACTAGGATGTGAGAAGATAATAGAGGAGGAACCGAGCAGGGTTCCACACCCGTCGTAAGAATTATGGAAGCGGTTGGTCGCCCGGAAGACAATCCAATTACGTCTGGTCGAGAAGCCATAAACTTGGATGGTGGTAGAACTGGCTGGCCGTTGGCCGCGAGCGACGCGACTCTGCCTCGCTCTCTTGCTCTCAGGAGTAATTATAAACGGTCGATGGTGTGGGGTGAATGTGCAAGAGGTGAAGGGTTGCGACCACAGAGAGAAAGAGAGAGAATGGGAGTGTGAGAGAGAGAGAGGGGGGGGGGCAGAGGCGGCATGCATATCGGACTGGATTCGATCGAAATAGAATCGATATCGGGAATTCACCCTCGGGGCAGGTATACGCTGAACGATTGTCTCGCCGCGATGTCCCGCGGCCGATGCTCTCTCCGGCCGGAGAATAGCTTTATACCTACCCCGTCCCAAAAACTATATCCACCGAACGTAGCAGCGAACGTTACCGTAGTAGTGCGATAGCGCGAGATAACGATAGACGAGAAATAGCGGTGAACCATCAGTTCGGATGTCGGGCTTATTGTTCGAAATCTCGTCAGAAGCCCCTTCTAAATATGTATATATATATATATATGTATCGGTGGCATTGTTGATATTAGATAACTGCAAAGAGACGAGAGAACAGAGAGAGAGAGAAATGTAGACACACAACGGCAAAGATAAACTTGGTCAATTATTCAATCGATATTCTAATCTCTTCGTTACATTGAGGCTGATGCCGGAATTGACATGACCATTGTTTTAACAGCTTCGACAGATTCGACAAATTCGGGGAGTGAATTAGTCGCGGGCTGGATAAAAAAATATTTTTCGGTTGACGATGTTATCTGTACGCTATGGGCGATATAGACCACATTACTGAATTCATTCGTCAAGATCTCAGTAGTCGAAACTGGTCTTAAGGTCAAATCTTGCTTACGTGTACATTGGACTATCCTGTTTCAATAACATCGTTGGATTAATACAATGCCAATTAGCCATACATTTACATTTAGAATTACAAAAGAAACGACCAAGATTGTTAATAATAAATTTGTTCAAAACGTTAAAAAAACTGATAAAAAAAAGTAAGACACGCTCCAGAGTAGCACAAAACTTTTTTTTATTTATGGTTTTTTAACATTTTGGGCACCTGCAGTTCTCATGTCCATTACCTGCTCGAACCACCGAACGTTCTCACGTGGAATGGAGGTTACTTTTTTATACAAATATTCATGTAATTTTTTTTTCAAAATTTTGAAAATTTATAATATTTTGAAGATTTTGAAAACTTTGAAAATGGAACTGAGAGATCAACGTCTCGAAGTCACATAACCAGCGGAACGATGATTTTGATCACCAGTCCTCACAAGACCGAATTGGAGAGGACGAAATAAAGAAAAACCATGAAAATTAAAAAACAGATGCCAATTAATTCAGAGCTAAAATCTACATCCGATTGGGAACAGTCGTGGTATTGTCCAATATGTGACGAAGACCGAGTGAAGCCGATGATTCAATATTGATAATGTGATATCTGGTATAGCACGTTTTATGCAATTATGCCGACAAAACAAATATCTGCAGCGATTGTAATTGAGCCGTATTATTGAAAAATATGCTTATATTTTAATACATTTTGTGTGTTGTTTAACACATGACTTTATGGTCATTTATTTTGCGTCGTTATTACGGTCTCACCCCACACGAAGTATGTAGAAAGAAAAAGGATTGTGATTTTTTAAAAATCGGACGGTCAAATTTTTGTCTAGTGACATGTTTTGCATGGGATAGAATGCAAAAAACATTTTCCCATTTTGGTCTGTTTGGATCAGTCCCGTCCGAAAATGCAATAATTTATCGAAGCGACTTTGGATCGCAGCAAAACTCGCGTGTATTTAATTGCGATTCCGTTCGCGCAAAATCCTGGCTCACCACGTAAGAAGATGCAACGACCAGCCATGTCACCCCGAATTACCCTATATCACCTCGTGCGAATGGAGTGCCCAACATAAAATATAAAAATAAAGGACAACGACAGCAGCATTATGCTCAGCGAGCACTCGTGAAACCTGAAGCTTGCAGAGGGTCATACACAACGTCTCGTAATCGTTACTGGTTTCTGAATTTATCGTGTCGTCGTTTGTACTTCTCGCCCAACTCGCTCGCTGCCTCGCGGCCGCGAGGTGCGAATTCCAAGAGTACAAATTAAAAGTAGTTGCGCTTCCATTCCTCTGCCTTTTCGTGGACCGTACGCACGGTGAAAGCCGGGCAGGTTTCTCTACCATATAATATGTGCGCTCCGGTTATACTCCTCCTTTATATCTATACCTGCATGTATATACATATAAAAACATGGGCAATATACACACTTTGCTGCGGTGTTCCTCCGGGCGTAACGCGCCGTTTGCACTCACCGCAACGGTGGCAAGCTTTTTTTTCGCCACGAGTACAAATTAAAAGTAGTTGCAGGGCCGTCACGTATACAAACGACATTTAACCCAGCCGCATATTCGTGCTTCGTTATAATACAGGTGCTTCCGCACCTTTCGTACCATCGTCGTTCCAAGTGTGGTATACGTGTGCGTTTTCCTATTCACCGTAAGTTTCGTATAACAAATATAACGGAGCTCGTCTGCGTAACAGTGCGTATTATGTACGAATGCGATAGCGCCATTGTTTTAATATCACCCACTCGTTCGTGAGCCCCAAGTGTCTCGACCAAAGTCGGCTTTTATATCGAGTTACATAACAGCTTTACACGGTCAAGTTATGAACCGGCGGTTGTTCATTTTTATAATCCATTAATTTGCATAAAGGCCATCAAGCTGACGCAGTTACTCTCGGGCGAAATAGCTATTTCAACGGTACGGGGAGAGACGTAGAGCAATGCAGTCGATTACATCGCGAAAATATAATAGCGGCAAAGTATCGTACACCTGTCGGTTATCTCAAGTCCCCGATCGTTGTGTACATGTTAATAGTATATTTAACGCTCCGTCTAAGTATGGGGGGAACAGAGATTCCATACAAGCGCCCCCTCTCGGGGATTCATATCCGAGCGTGTACAACACTTGGGATCGAAGTCGGGCTGTATCACGATTAAATTGTAAGCGACGTTAATTCGGACGAGTAATCGTGTCGCGGCTGCGTTCAATTCGCCCACCCCGAGCGGAAGAAGCGGAAGCGGCAGATGAAGAACCAGAAAGAAAAATAACGCAGTAAGGAGACACAATGGAGAACACGTCGCGCGGTACGGTCACGAGAGGCTTTCTATGCGGTGAGATAGCGTGGAAATTAAAGTGACGTAAATATAAAAACTTTAAGAGGATACTTTCGTCGGGAGAGGAGGAAGGTTGATGGGTAGGGGGGGGGGGGGGGGTAGGCATGGTTAACTGTAGTCAGAAAAGTCAGAGGAGAACGTGAGGCGTTATAATTTGGAGTATAAGTCCTTCTCAAGTCGTACCGTGGCATACTTTAATGCGAAATAAAGTAAAATAAAGAGAATAAGAAGGGGAGACAAAAAGGAAAGAAGGAACGAAAGAAAATGAAGAAAAAAATAAGAAAAGGGAAGAAGCGTTGAGTTTTCAACAAGAGCTGCTGCAAATACTAGCTGGAGTATTGTGGAGCTGTTGGACTCTTTCCCCCGTGTTATTCCAAGAGTTTAACCCTCTCTCGCGACAGGTCACCTATTATATAATACATAGTTATACTACTTCTAAATCCTCTCTGCTTCGTCCTTTCTTCCTATCTCTCTCTCTTCTCGCTGTGTTACTCGAAAATAGTATCGATCTGCTTGCGGTTGGAGTCTCCTCTGTGCAAGCGAGAAACTTGTTAACGTGTCACACAGTGCCCACCACCACCACCACCACCAGCAGCAGCGTCTCGCGGCTACGACGACGCCGACAACGAGGAGGAGAACGCTGCTGCTGGTGGTGCTTCTGCTCGTGAAACTCCCCGGCGGGTTTTGGTATACTGCTGCTGCTGTTGCTGCTGCTGCCGCTGCTGGTGGTGCTTCTGCTGGCTGCTGCTGGCTGCTACTCCGCGCCGCCGCGAAACGACGAGACTTGGCACGTCGAAGTGGAACAACGACGAATTATACGAAACTCTCGTGTACAACGCGATCGACTAAAAGTTTTACAGCACGAGTGCACTTCTCTACCTCCGGGCGCAGGTTTGAGTAGCGGAGAAACCGAACGCTGTCCCTGTGGTACTACTTGCTTGGGAAAAGAGGAGACATATATACAAGTATATCGGCGATAGGTAGGTACAGCGGAAGAAGAAGAAGTAGAAGAAAAGTGTGGCGTCGGAGCCATCTACGAGGACGAGAAGCCGACGAGGCAAGAGGGCACCGGGAATAAGCTGAAAACTCATTGTTCGGGCGCGGCGAGCCAGGATCGATCGAATTATCGAGTGTCTTCGATTTTTCATTTCACTTCGGAGGATTTTTTGTTTCGGTTTTTTTTTTTTACCATTAACTACCAAGCTCGCGCCATTCTTCCGCTAATCCGGAGAATCGGGGGCGGATGCACGGTATTTGCAGTAAGCGAGGATTTTCGACGGTCTGTGAAGTACAAAAGGGCGGAGAGGGAAGGGTCGTCCGGTACGGTTCACTGTAATACAATACCGAATAATCCAATAAAATCTTGTATCAAAGCGCTACGTATAATTCATGTACTCTGCGCATTATCGCAACGTACGATATAGTGGCTCAATGTTGAATAAAATTGCTAAATATTTATCGGTTAAAATCGTTTGCCGACGAGATACAGCAATTAATATGCACGGATAATGGCATAAGCAAATATACGTGGCTCCGGTGCTTGTAAAAGTATTGTTACCATGTCCATTGATTATTGCTGCATCGATAGATTACACTGCTAGCAGTGTCGATACTTCACGCCCTCGCGTCGGTCTGCACGGAATATTGGACATGTGATTTTCGATGCCCGACGCATGTAGGATAGTTCGAGGATCGATGTCGTACATCCGTTGATTTAAAAATACTTCTTCCTTCCTTTTGTTCCCCACACCTGTAAGTATGTTCGTGAAAGTCCTTTGCGAGGAGATATACCCTCGGTACGATCGGCAAGAGGCTGCGTTTGAGACTGAGACGACCGAGGGACCAACAGACAAAAGCTTTCTAAATTACATACAGATCGGAGCTGAACAAATATGTCGAGTACACCAAGTACTTATTGAATTACTCAAGAACTTCTGCGTAAGCTTAAGGTCTTTCAAGTACTGCCTAGTTCTCAGCATTTCCAGTATGCGATAGCCCAATGCGCACTTTAAATAATTCAAGTATTTGCCCAGCTTTAGTGTACATGAGAGGAACACGGGTATGATCGATAAAGTGAATAATCGTTAGAGAAGTGTGATTGCACAAAATGGAAACGGACATAACTGTGACGCATTGGATTAATTAATTACCTCTTTGACGAGTTCAACGCGGAGCATGTCACCCTAATGAGCATGTTCTGTTCGTGTATAGAGAAAAAAATACGACAGTGAGTGATAACAGATTGTAGAATACATATGATCCAATCAAGTATAATATCGATGAATGGATTTGTTCGAACAACCCGCTGAACCTGCAACAATATTTCTCGCTAATATTTTTCGACCGTATCGACGCCCGACCCCGCGCGACACATACACACATACGCAGATACACGTTGGATGAAGATCGGTACAAAGCGATTTAAAAAAATGGCTAACTACAAGTTAGCCGGAGGCTAGTCGGTGGAAATCGATCGATCAGCCAATTATCGGATCTTCCTCGAGAGAGAATACCCGGGCCCGGCCTCATTCCACCCCATGCATTTCACTTTTCTTTTAGGAAAAAATTCGAGCTTTCGTAATGAGGGAGCGAGAGAGAGGATCATTTTGTAGCTAGGGCACGTGAAGTAGAATAGAGGACTCGTGTCTGTCCATAATACTTCATATAACCCTATGTAAAGACCGCTACATGTACATACATAAGTATTATGCACGATGCCGGCAGATTATGCAGGAGTATATACGGTATACGAATCGATAACTGAATAAAAAAAGTGCACAAAGAATAGATAAACCGATACGAGGATATCGTTTGCCCGGTTCCGACTCACTGTGCACTCGAGTCCTGTCGTATGAACAAATCTACTTATTCTTTATGAGAAGTGATTCGACAGAGAGTTGAAACGTTGCGTCGAGAAGAGATACAAATGAAAAAATTAAAAAATAAACATCGTCGACGCTACGGGCAGAACATCTGGCAAGGTCGTATTGAATAATCGTACTCCTGATGTACGTCTTTCGCATGCGATTTCACAGAAGCGTATAGCGTATAGCTCGCCTGTTTGCTTGATTCCAGAAACCTCACGATGTTGACAACAGACACCGCCTTGTGTATGATCGACGAGAAAAATAGACCAAACAAAAAAATTATATATATATATACAGTCCAATATATATATAGGACTGTATATAAAAAATTATTTTTAGATCTGCCAGAAGTGTGTTGAACGGCGAAAAATAATCGCTTTATAACGACTTACACTACGGAATCAAATTTTAATGAACGATAGCTCCTTTAATTTTTTGTAGTTTTGTATATGAAGTTATTCTCTTTGAGATTGATAATAACTATTATGGCCTTAAGATTGACTGTAGCTAAGAGTTATTCCCAAAAAACGCAAATTCTGCACATTTATTTAAGGTCAGACTAGACTACTTTGTATTCGAAGTTGAATATCTTGGACACTAAACGACCGAAAATGTTCTGCGATGCGCTGATTTGAAGACAATTGAACAGGTTGTACGATGCCACTATTTTTATGCCCGTCTGTTCTATATGAAAATTAACAATTCCGTGTAAAGTGGAGACATCGACTTCTTACGTGTTAATTAAATGGAAAATACAAAAACCCATTGCGCGACCTCGAAAAAAAAATCGCACAGGTTTCCCCTTCTACAAAT
>JAPYZC010004041.1:0-10941 GCA_030522665.1 Ichneumoninae sp. A BG-2022a
CTGTACTTACTATTGGTTGATAACGCTATATTGGTTATTACAGTTCCCCGGCGGGGGTTCTTCGTCCTAAGTCTATGGTTGATTTCCCGAACACGGGTCATAGCACTCTATAGTCTCTATATTGTCCTTGATTATCTTGTTTTTATAATAACTGTTCAGTATTAATTTCTAAGCACAACTCGATTTTTTGCCGCTCCGGAACACACTCGGAGTTACTACCGCAACCTCTCTGCACTCTGTCTTTGACGCTAAGTCGCGTGGTTTACTCTCCAGATTTACAGACCTACGCGAGCTACGAATTGTGGAGATTCTCCAGACCGATCTATCTTTGATCGTTGCTGTCGGGAGACTGGCTTCCCTACGCCGCTCGGCGATCCTCGCGGATCCGCGAGCGGTCGCAGCGAGAATCAGTTTCCGCAATTCAGCAACGGCGAGGTACGAAGTTCACGCCACGCGCGGGGATTTTGCAATCGCCGTACGTGCCGAAAACCCATACCTCGCGGAATTCAAATTACGTCGGAGGCTCGCAATATCTGACGACGATGTGGAAGACGATATTTAACGCGTGAGCCCAGTTGCAGTGTGAAATGACACCCCTGATGAGCTCAGCGGCGCCGCTCGGCATCCGGCGTATCACGTCGCGATTTTTCATAAAAAATCGGGACGTAACAACGTCACAGAAGGACCCACACACGATTGGAGGACAAGGGGAGAAAACCTCGCAGAACCAATAGAAAAATTAGATATACAAAAACCGAGTACGCGTGTGTCGGTCCGCCAAAATTATGCAAAATCTGAGAGTAGGAGTCGGAAATCTGCATATAAAAAGGCGACAAATCGACCGGAAATCAGTTAATCATCCCACCGGGTCTACGCCATCTCTCCAGGAATACCAGCAAAAAGGGAAAAGTGAAAGTGAAATAAAAAGTGAAATCCTGCCCAAAAAGGACTTGTAAAATCGGTGAGTTTGAACGTATAAAATTGTGCCGGAATTAAACTTATAAAACGTTGGTGGAAGTCGAACGTATAAAAATTAGTGACATTTCGGACTTATAAAAATTAGCGGAATTTCAGACTTATAAAAATTGGTGAAATTTTGGACTTATAAAAAATAGTGAGATGTCGTACTTATAACATTAGGGAAATTTCGGACTTATAAAGAAAGCAGTGAAATTTCGGACCCATAATTGTTGGTGAAGTCTCGGACCCATGAAAACTTGTAACAATCCGTAATCCAATAAATTGGTGACAAGTGGAACTAAAGTGACAGGTGAGAGCCGCGGCATCAAAACAAGCCGACGGCGTGGAACCCTGGCAACGAAAGGAACCCTGCGGTAAAGTGACCTAGGTGTCCAGTCAGAAAAGCCTAAGTGACGGGTGGGCAAATTACACAACCGAGGACTCGAAAAAGGCACATACAGGGCTTCTATCATGCTCCCTGAAGGCAACAATGTCGGTGGATTGAGATAAAACCACCTAACGATAAAATAAATACCGATTGCAATCCGCGAGGCGAACGAGCTGTCACCGTCGGCGCGGGTCGTGACGTCACAAGCGAGGCTCACCGGGTGCGGCGGCCATCTTGAGAGCACGGGAGACCGAGCCACGGACCCACTCGCATAGCGCGTCCGCATGTGACGGACGGTAAAATAATCGGACGACGGTCGGTACATGAGAATTAAATCGGTCAATAAACTTCCATATTACAAGCAAGTGCAGCCATATACTCAAAGAGAACTCGAATTAGGATAGTAGGATAAGCATAAATTGTCGTGTTACAAATTGTTAACCGTGAGACACAAGTTTGAAAAGAAAATAAACGAACCGAATCAAACCGAGAAAAAGAAAACTGTATACGCATTTCGTTACGAATAAAATCCGCCATCGCTAAATACATTAAAACCGTTTCTTACACCCCAGCCCATAATTCCTGGACGTTTCGAGCACACGAATCCCTCCGTCTGAGGGCCCGTTCCTACACAGGAGGCGCACAAATTCGGAGAAATTATTGTAAGGAAGCTTGCTCCCGTTACAGATTGAAGATCCGCCTTTGACCAAAATTTTGATTGTTATTTTGATTAGGATCATTCTGATTGCTATTATACTTTTGGTTGAAATTTTGATTTGGATGAAAATGTTCGTTTGGATAGAAATTTTCGATTTGATTAAAGTTTTTGTTTGGATAAAAATTTGGATTTTGGTTATAATCGGATCGTGCATTTGAATTGAAACCTTGATTATAATTATAGTTTTCACAATTCTTGTCATAATTGTTTGAATTAAAATCTTGCAAATGTTGACCTTGACGATGGTTTCAAATTTCAGCCCAATGTCCTATGCGACCGCAAATTCCACATCCTATCTCTCTACATTTATCTACCACATGTCCCCGTTTTTTGCAATATCGACAAATTATCACCTGTTTATTTCCGGTAAATGGTGTCACAGTTACTTCTTATTTAGATTCAACAAATTTTATGCCAACTTCCTTTGTCTATTTCATTCATCATTTCGTCTGTTGTTTATCCGATCAATCTGTCTGTCTAAACCCTTTATAGATCTTTTATTTTGTAAAAACATTTTCATTCTTTTTTTTTTTACTTTGTTTGATATGACTGATGGATGGTCGACATGAAGGACGACAAATGCAAAAACTCGTTGTGCAATGTCATGATTAAATTTGCCGATTTAATTATTTTTCTTTTTTTTATGTAATTTTATTTAAAACTGTTCATTTATTTATTTTCGACATGCAAACTCTAAATATCCCGGACGAGCCCCCTAATTTTATGTTAAGTGCTGATAAGCATTTTCCTGCATCTACGGTAAAGGAGGTTTCTCTCCCTATTACACGTTTATCGCATGTGACGCTTCATCAGAACAGTGGTAACTTTTAACAGAAAAGTTAGTTTGCAGTCTAACCTTTCCGAAATTTATTCAGGGATGGGCTGAGAATGCATGCCAAAAAGAATGTTACGGAATTATCAGCGCGCGGTGTTTATTATGTCGAACAGTTATGATGATCCGCGTGGCGCCGACACACTGTAGTAGCCTAATGAATTAAGAATCCCGATCGCGCTGCGCTGTGCGACACTGAGTCAAGGCTAACGTTATCGCGAGCTGTCGGGTTCGTTACTCTACCTTGGATGGCCTTGATGAAAAATCGATGAACTCAACTTTTAATTTCTAGGCTATCTCCCACTAATTCAATCAAATTCCGGATCGAATATTATTTATCTTTGAGTTATTAAAATAATTAATTAAAGGTTGGAAAAATAAGCAAAATTGAATATTCACTGAAGATAGACGAGAATGGAAAAATTTTAAGTTCCAATGACTTACGATGATTCGAAAAATGAATCGATTGGTCGAATATGTCAGATGGGTCAAAAAGGATGAATATGTCGAATTTAGAATTCCACGTCTTTCCTTCCTTCCTTCGATATTTCAGAAGTAACCGTTGGAATCAACAATAAATGTTGAGGATGACGAGTAAATGTTGATTACGTTGTAATGTAGGTAGAGAAATAATGTATCAACGAAAGTCCGGTATGTTCAGCCGTTAAAATATTTGGAAATATTTATTTTTAAGTACTGACTTTAAAATTAAAATTTTTGAATTTTAATTATTTTTAAAAATCAAGACTTTAGATGACAATTAGACGTGTTTGTCTGTTTGCTCGCGATAATTAATAGTGACAATCCAAGGTGCTAATATCTTCATGGGTGAGCCGTGCCACCCTCGAGGGATCTTCTTTTATTGTCTTCTCCGGGGGGACCCCTTGCCACTCAGCTCCCCGTCGCATCTGTTGATGTCCAGTGAGCTACCGGCTGATCGGCTGAACCCCTTCCGTGATGATTATCGATCGGTTTTGGGAGTCTTCCGCAGCTTACTTTTAATAACTTTACAATATTCACTTTTATAATAATTTCCCGAATTGACAATTTATTTTCTTAATTTTCATTTTAAATTGGAAGATTCAGAAATTTGAACGGAATTTCTATGTTGTTTTAATTTGTTTAAGTTTTCCTTCTAATTTTCGGAGTTTTAACGAATAATGATTTTACTTCTCCGAAACTACAATAAACCGTAAATATTTACCTTGGATGATAATAACTAATTCCTCGCTATTAACTACTGTTTTATCTATTCTTTTGACAATAAAAACATAATTTTAATATATAAAGTAATTCCCCCGATTATAATATTAACGATTTATCCTTTGTTTATAATAATTAATATCGGCGATTTGACCGAAATGATTTACCAAACTTGATTCTACTGAGTTCATTTTTAATTATTTATTTACTGGTCATTTCTCCTCAAATATTCAAATCGAATGAATTTATTATAAATAATTAATTATTATATTCTCTTCTAATGGTTTGAATAATTATCTTCCGAGAGGTGCTGCACTCGTTAGCGTTGACGGTAATTCTCCCAATCAATCGCTTCGAGATAGTTACACCGATTCATTGGCTGCACCGCTGTGTGCGTACGTGCATTGCCTCGCGCCGCATGTTAGAGCGATAAGGTGTCGTCTCTTTCATGTCGCCGCCGCATAAGAAATATTCACATTACTTTTGCGTTTCGATTAAAACAATGGGTACCCAAGGTATTCTCACTGTCGATGATCCTTGCTAGCGGATCCAATAGCTTTATTGTTTTAATATTTTTAATCATGTGATTGTTGCTATACCAATCACTAAATTAAATCGTTCACCGATTTAAATATTACTACTTAAATAACAATATTGACCAAATTTTATGTCAATCGGATTATATTTGACAATTTAATGTTTGAACACTTTTTAAACAATTTTTATTAACAAGTGTTTACCGACAATTTTGTTCTTTTACTTAAATAAAAATATTGACCAAACTTTGTGTCGTTCGGTTTATATAACCTATAACGTGCAGCCACTTCCCAAACTTCACCGACAGTCCGTTTTTTACGAACTAGTATCGCAATATACTATTATTTGTTTTGAGCTTGGGGAAGCGTTGATTACCGAGGAGAAAAATGTCAACGTTTCTGAACGCATTTAGTAACATTGAAACTTCCCTTGGACAGTTTCCCCACTGTTTTTGAACGCGTATTGGTTACTTTTCCCTCCTCGGGGAGATTTCTGAACGCACCCCAGCGGGCAAGACGGTCGAGGCTCGTCTGGCCGTGTACGTTAGAGATAGCCATGTTAGGTAGACGGTGGGAGCCAGTGCGCAGCGACGGCGTGCTTTGCACGGCGGCTAAGCGAAGTCTCGACGGCGCGTACTTTAGACTGGCTGGATACTGACGGAATCTGCCGATAGTTGGCACAGCAGAGTGTGACTGCCGATAGTTGGCACAGCAGAGTTCTGTTGCCTCCCTGTCACAGTCCTCGATGGGTTGGTTACCAGCGCACCTGACGCAACGCTCCTGTTACGGGGTAAACTATTCTAAATTAAGCATTATGAATAAACTCAATTTTAATAGATTTACCGACGTTTTTATTTAATACGAAGTTTCTCGTTTGAATACAAAACGAATAAGACTGTCTGGCGGGTCCAGCACGGGTTGAAATAGATTTCTTATCGCCAAGAGGTTGGTAGTAGGGGAACCCAGTAGGGGAACCCGAAAATAAGGCAGCCCGATAGGTGCTGCCGGTGGGAGTTCGTAACTCATACGATGTGTGCAGAACAATCACGGATGGTAAGAGCGTCTGAGGGTTTAGGTATTATACTCCAGTAGGGGTGACAGACAGGTGCCCGAATGGACATCAAGTCCTATTGCCACGACAGCCCTGCACGAAAATCCCCAGCGTACTACAGCTCCCAATGCATTGGCTTCCAACAGGTTTAATGTCCGCCGAACTTGACTTTTAGTCTTTGAAATCCGCAAGCCGGCATATACCCTCGAGATTAAAGAAAAACATAGTCCACTTTCTCGCCTATAAGATATAATTCCGTCAAAGAAACGTTTAAATCCTTACTCCCAGTGACGCATCCAAGCTGAATACTATACAAATCGTTTAAAATATCCACCGCAAGCCAATTGGAAAAAAATAAGTTTTTTTCACATCACCTACGAACAGAACGAAACAAATTACCGACCCTGGGAAATACGAACCGTCGGCCATGCAGATACCGGCTTTTTCCAAAGCTACACTTATTCGTAGCACGATGTCGCTGCATGCTAACTCGGTCACGAAATTAATGCAGTAACTACTGGGAATGAGTCGCTGGATGCTATACAGTATGTTTCAAAACTCGATCTATACCCCATTCGAAGCGTTATTGTCTTTTCTTACGAATTTGTACCGTAACATGAATAATGTTATTGATTTTAAACAATTAATAATGTTCTTAATATTAATAATGTCAATTATTACAATAATTAGAGTTCGTCCTCGGACGCGGTCGGAGACGGACGTGTTTACGGTATGCTCCTTCGCTCAATACAAGCACCCTAAGGCCAGTGACACAGCTACCGGTGATACGCGATCGAGCTAGTGAAATTATTGGAAGTTATAGTGCTAAAAATCAATTAATAAGATAATAGGTCGTTCAGTTCTTCTTTCGATTTCGATTTATGTGTGTGCCTGCGCAACTCCGAATTCTCTAAACTCCAAGATGCTCTCGGCAAGCGAGATGAAAGTACTCCTGGCAGAACAAAGCAAGACATTGAAGGAAGACATAAGGAATAACATCACGCATGAAATATAGACGACGATTCAAGAAGCTATTAAAACCGAGCTAGCAACGATCCTCCCAACAGTAAGGAAAAACACATCGAGATTAGAAGCGCTGGAAACGGAAAACCAAGATCTGAGGTTGGAAGTCAAATCCCAAGGGCAACGGATCTCTAAATTGGAGAGGAACAACAATTTGATAATCTCAGGATTACTAGAGGAAGCAAATGAAACAGCACAGTCTCAGAAATCGGCAATAAAATCGCTGTTCCATGATAAGCTTCAAATCGAGTTGGCGAGTGACACGATCGAATATTCTCGAAGGCTGGGCCCGCAGACAGCGAAGAAGCCAAGACCGTTACTCGTGATATTCAACTCAAAACTGCCGAAAACCAACGCGCTCGCTAAACGCACACGACTAAAGGGATCCCATATATATATTAACGAGGACCTTGACCGTGACGCTTGTGAGGTAAACAAACGCCTCTGGCCGACTGTGAAACAGCTGAGACTGCTTGGATACAAGTCGTATATAGTCGGAAATATGATTAAAGCGAACGGTAAAAGCTATACACTAGAGCAAGCGAGGGATTTAATAGCCAACCAGCAACCCGCGGAGAGTCAGGCTCAAGTGCGCATTCAACACACACCGATAGTGACAACCGAGATGTCAAAGGAAGAAACGACCGCAGCAGGCGGAGATGTTCCTGTACCTGAAACGCCACGCATAAACCGCATAGATACCACGGCGAGGCATAGACAGCCCGCAACCGGCTCACCCGCAATTAAAAGAAAAGCCAACAACATGGGAGGGGGTGAAATGGACTTATACGTCATTTGATCCAGTAAACAACCACACATCAATAACGAGAGCATGGAGAGCGTGACCCAGCACTCGCAGGGCAACAGCCACGATGACGGCGCCACGGACTGACTAAACAGCAGCCACCCGCTCGGATTCACGCCGCGGCCACCTCTCACCGACGAAGAAAGCACCAGCAACGAATGCACAAGAAGCTATATCAAGCGTAATGTAAAAATATGTACATGGAATTTTAATGGATATAATAACTTGTTTCAATTAAACCGCAGACAAGCCAAAGCACTAACTGAACACGATATTATATGTCTGATAGAAACGTGGGTTGTAAAAAGCGAGGCAATTCGGCCGACTTATCTAGACAATTACGACCTTGTCTTAAGCCCCGCCGTTAAAGAAAAAAGTAGAGGGCGCGCTAGCGGGGGCATCATGGTTTTCATTAAAAAGAACGTTGTAAGTGAGACACGAATTTTAGACGTAACTAATCTATGGCTATGTATAGAGATAAAATCTGATAAGGACTCGATCATCGAAGCAATATATTGGCCACCAAAAGCGGACAGATTTCTGCACTGAGAGTCTGTCGGACCTCCTCCTCGCGCTATTAGGAGATAGTTACAGAAACAGTAAATGCATTTAACTTGGAGATTTTAACGCGCGCGTCGGAAGTCTAAACAGCCTCGATAACGATATATTTTGGAGCTCTATGCTATACAGTCGGCGGCTTGCCCAGGATTTTATAATCAACAGACGTGGGAAACTATTAACCGAGGTAATGGAATCACACGGATTTATACTTTGTAACGGCCGTGCGGCATCTGATAGCCCCGCGAGCTTCACGAATATCTCGAGTATAGGTAGCAGCACGATAGATTTGGTGTGGGTCAGTGAACCCATGGTAGACGATGTATCGGACTTGTTTACTATCAACCTAGCGGAGTGCTCGGACCACCTGTTATGCTCCTTACAATTAAGGGGGGACGCGATAACAACTAATAATCCAGTTACAGAGGGCATACACAGCTCGTTTGAAGTCAAGCGTATCGCGTGGTCGCAAGACAGTGCCAATGCCTTTATAACACATCTATCGAACTCGAGAAGGCTAGACAATCTCCCCGCAGACATTTACGGCTTATTTAAAAACTTTACAGATGCGTGCCTCGAAGCAGCAACCGCGGCAAACATGCTACAATCCAGGAAAATCTGCACGGGCAGAACACTCCCAAAAACTGAAAATGTCTGGTTCACTTCAGAATGCAGGCAAGCCAGAGCCGAGACGAGAAAAGCGTTCAGGCACTATGCAAACGACCGGTCCGCGCACACAAAACTAGAAACGTATATAGAAGCGAGAAAAGTATACAGGAACACCGTTAAAGTCGCTAAAAGAGCGTACCTCCAAACATCCTTAGACTGTTTAGCACAACCCCGTAACGGCAAAGAGTTTTGGAAATCAATCCGAGCATTTTCCGGAAAAAAACGCTTGCGAACCTGGTCAGTATAGAGCAATGGACCCATTTTTTTCTGGCATATTCCCACCCCGCCAACAAGGTAATTTAATGTTCGCGAACCAGTTTAACCCAATCATGGACAGCCCCTTTACACCCGACAAACTCGCAAAATGTCTTAGAAAATGTAAAAACAATAAAACGCCAGGATTGGACGGGGTTACAAACGATCTCCTAAAAAACCTTCCGAGTGAATGGTTGCACTACCTTTTGGACATTCTAAACTATGCGCTTGATACCGACAGTGTGCCGAAGGCCTGGAAAACGGCTGAAGTGCGTCTATTACATAAAAAAGGAGACCGGAGAGAACCCTATAATTACAGAGGTATCGCACTGCTTAGCACCGCGGGGAAAATATTCACGGCACTGATAGCAGGTAGATTAACAGCGTGGGCGGAAGGCCGTGCAATCATCCCGGAGGAGCAAGCAGGGTTTAGAGCCGAACGGGGCTGTCTGGACCACATCTTCACACTGTCGTTAATTATAAATATTAACCTGTCCTCGAAGAGAAAATGTGTCTTGTTAATATTTGTGGACTTCAAAAGGGCATTCGACTCTATCAACCAACACACTAAGCTGTGGCGAAAATTGCACATATTAGGTATTAGCGGTAAAATCTTAAGGACCCTGAATAACTTTTATAGCAATGCCCAGTTTATCATTAAGAATGGGCCGGAACAGTCAGTACCGATAGACGTCACGCAGGGTGTTATGCAGGGAGACAGCTTGAGGCCGCTGTTGTTCACTCTTTATTTATCCGATATCATATATTTTTTCAAGGAGAAAGGCAATTATGGCCTACCAATAACAGCCAACAAAGAGATAATGATGCTGATGTTCGCCGACGATATCGTCCTGCTCTGCCAGTCGTGGCATGATTCACGCAGAAAATTAGATACTCTGAAAGAATATTGTAACACAAATGGGCTCGAGCTGAACCCCTTGAAAACGAAAATTCTGCCGTTTAGAAAGGCGGGCCGCGCAAAGGCCTTCCCGCCGCTTTACTGGGGAGAAGAGGCACTCGAAATTGTCAACTCATATATGTATTTGGGAGTCCGCTTTACATCCTCAGGGAAGTTTAAGCAAACAGTAGATCACTTCATAGAAAGAGGACTTATAGCGACAGCAAAAGCGGGTGAAGTCTTAATAAGAAGCAAAACCGACTCGCTCGAGGCCAGACTCGCGTTGTTGAACAGTGCCATCAAATCCACTGCTCTCTATTGTTCGGAAATATGGGCCCTAAACTATCTCGACAAAATCGAAAGAGTTCAATCTTCCTTCTTAAAAAATTTGTATCTTTTACCGAAAAACACCCCGAACCACTTTATATGGCAAGAATTCGGCGTTCTTCAACTAAGTAAAGACGTATTCGCGAGAGCTCTATCCTGGTGGCTTAAATTACTCTCAATGGAGAACGACAGGCTCCCCAAACAATGTTTTGATAGGATCTGCGAACTCGATAGAGCAAATCAAATCGATAAAACACGTAACTGGGCTACACAAATGCGCCTCCTGTTAGCCAAGATAGGCGAAGGGGCGCTATTCAACCATCATCCCGATAACGGAAGGGTAGCCGCGGCAGAAAGAAACAACCTAATAATGAAATTTAACAATGACTGCCTTAGTACGAACATCAATAAAATCCTCAACTCAAACTACAACCCACTCTACCGTAAAATTAGTAGTCTAAACGGGTGCGAAGATTATTTAACATGGCGAATGCCCATTGCGAAGGCGAGAATTGCTGCCCAACTACGCCTGGGCAATAAGAATAGTTGTAAATTCAGTCACAAGGGCTGCCCTAGCAAGTTGATGGACTGCAAACGAACCGAAAAACGGACACGTCCATTGGGGAATAAAACGGACCGTAAAAAACGACAAAACGGACTGTACATTTTTTGTTGGCATTTGGTCTTTTTTCTGTTGCGGAAACCGAAAATGGACCAA
>JAPYZC010004042.1:0-15806 GCA_030522665.1 Ichneumoninae sp. A BG-2022a
ATTTGGATTTAACAAACATTTTGTTCAATCAACCAAATATTTTTTTCGCCACCCGCAACCGCAGCTTAGTTTGATATTGCCAAACCTTTTTTTCGGTGTTCGAAAAATAGTTTTTCAGAAACCGCTACAGACCTACACAACGCATGAAAAGGCCGGACACTGTTCCGTGATCCCATAACCTCTTTTTTGTTCACCATATGACACATGAGCCAAGCGCTAGCGCTGGGAGAACCGTTGCAACGTTGCAACGTTTCAAACTTGACCGCGATGAAGTATCGCAGTCGTAAGATATTCGGAAACGTATTATATATAAGGTATATTATATATAAAATTATATATAAGAAAACACGTTTCCTGGCCTTAAATCTGTTATCCGAATGACTCGCTAACAAATATCTATCGTCAACGCTAACAACTAAAGATGCAAATGTTTTGTACAGAAATGAAACTTACCGACTAGAGCGAGGATCACAGTCAGCAATGACGCCGCGGGAAAGGACGCGGTGACGTTGAACTCCAGCATCTGGAAAAGGTCCACTGGAACAATAAATGCCGTGATAGAAATTAGTAAAAAGAAATTTCAAAAATTACGAATGAAAGTAACATTAGTAGTAATAGTGAATTTATTGACAGTGCATAACATGCACGTAGAAAAAAATTTATGTGGAGGCCACCGTTTATTTTAATTAAACCAAATAAACGGTGGCCGTCAAATAATTTTTTTTCCGGGTGTGGAACAGTTTTTGGTACATAATAAACTTATATTACATGTATGTTGCCAACTGTCTATCGACCGAAGTCCTTCAGCCACGGTTTTTCATCTTTTACAATATTTTTTTATAATTGTTATTTTAAGAATTGGTACTTAAATTTAAAAATGTCGGTTTATTTTCTAAATTGTTCATTGTTTCAAGTTGTTGGTATGTTGTACATTTTCGGTGTTTGAAGGTATGTATTGTATTTGATGTGAGTTCTATGCATAACGGTTTGATATTTTCTATTTGGGTCGCTGCCAATTAAAAATTTTCCTGGACCAAACTTCTAACGACTTATATTTATAAAAATTAATTATGTAAATGAATATGCCTAATTATTGGATTATTATTTAATTCTATTTTTTTTCTTCAAAATGTTCCCAATTTTCTTTTTACCGCTTCTTTAATATATCTCTTATTTACTTATAGAAGGTTCGGCCAAACTTTACTCTTTCCCTGACCAAGATTTTTTCCCTGATTTTTCCCGGTTTTCCCTGACCGCGGCCACCATTATACAGGAGAGTATTGCGAGGGATGTGAACTGGATTATCAGGATGTCGACAAATCTGGATTATCAGTCGACGAATGAGACATGTTTCCACTGTTTTTATTTTCTTGATTGCTGTTTCTTTGCAATTAATGAAGATAGGATGTCCGTGTTTTATTACCGCTCGACAGATAGACTTGTACATTTTTCTTAAGCGTTTTATATGTATGGTGCGTTGCTTGAATGTAATTTTCCTAAAATACTGTTTTATTTATTTATTTATTTATTAGTTTACGCAATAAATCCTTTTACATACAATATTAAAAATACGTCAGTAAATTGATAAATTATGAAAATATCTCTACTATTTGAATAATATCACCAGTTCGCATCTTAATATATAATAAATAGCCAAAATATATTTCATTAGTTGATTTTAACATTAGTAACCACCATACTGGTTATTTGCCTTTGGTTGCCCGATTATTTTGGAATACAATCACTCAAAGATGAGAATTCGCCGCCCAACAGCTGCTGTGAACTCACTGACCGATAGTTCGAAGTTAACGATCTCCCCAAGGGTATTGGCGAAGTTCATGAGTCTGTGTATAGCTGATCTTGCTCCGAACACACTCCTAGCCACCGGCACGGTGAACAAATTGATCCGTCTCAAGGCTATTCCAGGAGGATCCCGAAATCTGATTTGACGTGACAATTCCTGACAATCCAGTAATCCATTGATAATTTTATACAGAGTAACCATACAGGGTTTTAACATTTTTGTAAGTGGTGGTTAAAATTTAATTTGTGATCGATATTTATTCCCAGGTATCTGGTGGGGTGCAGCTCATATTTCAACATGGTACGAATAAATGTATATTCATAAACGAAATTGTGTGTTTTACAATTTTTTTTTTATTGCTTTCTATTTTCGATTCATCGAGCCCGATTCGATCGGGAGGAGAGTTTCTTTGATGCCGGAAAACTTGCACCATCGAGCAGTATCGTTCCCGGTCTCGTTGCTTTTCTCGCATGCATATTCTCCCCGCGCGCACGGATTTAATATCGGAGGAGTCCTTAACGGTGCGCGGGGGACGTCGGCGCGATAATGCGTTCGTCCTCGGGTCGTAGCCGGAAGAGGGGGGTCTCGTTTTCTTCTTTATAGGCCAAGAAGCAGCATCGTCACCCCGTCTATTGCGTGTCGAGTGTCGGTTTAATGAATTTTAGATTTCAAGTTATTAGGCACTAACTTCCCGTCCCCGCTAGTTATTAAAACTCCACGGGTCTTCCTTCCTTCCTTCCTACTTCGTTTTTTTTCTTCTTTTTTTTCCTTATCTTTCCACCCGTACCCATCTCAACATCCATTTCAGGGTGTCTGGCCCCGTAGCTCGTTGCCTCGATTTTTTCCACTTCTCTTCCTTTCCTCCCTCGCTGCCGTCTTCTATCCCAGCCTCGTTCGCTTCTGCTTTGCTTCTTTCATGTTCTACTTCTTGGCCGCTATTTTTTTTTTTTTCTTTCTTTCTGATACGCCCTTTGGGGGACCTCCAACGACTTTGCGAGTTACACCGCGAGCCGCGGCCAACTTCGCTTGATTACTCCGTTAATACAGCTCCTGGATTTGTATATTTATTCCAAATATATTTTTTAAATTTATTTACTTTGATGTTTTATTTATTTACTGGTTTTTTATTTTTGGGCGTTGTCGGGGATGAGGAGCGATGTAGAATAAATTCGAGAATAGGTGCGTAGATTCCACAATATCCGATTTATTCGGACTATTCGTGAATACTGGAAATATATCTATTGAAGTGATTTATTTGACGGGATAAACTCTTTTATCGGTATTTAATCAATAATCTGTATGAGTTAATGTGTTTGATTTAAACTTAAATATATATATTTTTATTTATTTGCAATGTTATTCGTACTGGGTTCTTGTGAATGGTGTTCACGTCGCATAAGTTTCAGAGAAATGAGCGAGAATTCCAAACACTTCTCGATGGTATTAAAATCTGAAAAAATCAAGCATTTTAAAGGGGCTGAAAAGGTTAATTTTGCATAATAATCATTCCAAAACGTTATTAACAAATTGATAAAAAACAAATTTCCCGAAAACCTAACTTTTTTTTATGACAATGATTCGTTCATTTTTCTGAGTACGTATGAATTTTTTCTGATTTTTTAATTCCCTTTGAATTTCGTGACTTTCTACACATCTTTCCCATATAAAAAGAACAATTTCAAAGTGAATTTAAAAGTCTGAAAAAATTCATACGTTTGCGGAAAAATGAACGAATCATTTTCATTAAAAAAAAAGTTAGGTTTTCGGAAGATTTGTTGAACAATTTTATTTTTCATGAATTCGTTAATAACATTTTGGAATTATTATTATGCAAAATTAATCTTTCCAGCACGTTTAATATGCTTGATTTTTTTCAGATTTTTATACAATCCAGAAGTGTTTGCAATCCCTTCTCATTTCTCGGAAACTTATGCGAAGTGAACACCACTAGCAAGGTCCACCTTAAGTTCAAGTTATACCCAATGTCATTGTAACTGGTCAAAATAAAATTATATCATTAGCCATCATTGGCTTATATTCTTGAGCTTTCTAGTTCGGATTAACCGGGATTTCGATTATCCGGGGGACTCTTCGGTCCCAAGCATCCCGGTTAATCGGGGTTCTACTGTATGACACTAAATATTTCGCGGGTCGACAATGAGAAGGGTGTATCTCATATGTTTATATGCTCAAAGTACGCCTTTATGATTTTAGCCACGCGATATATAACCATGTCTTGATGAGATCGACCAGATTCTCGAGAAACGTGAAGAGAAGAAATTTGATTTTTCAAAAAGGTGTGCAATAGGTAAACACCCCGAGACGTGGGCGTGGACAGGTGTGAGAATTAGATGGGGAGATTAATAGTCGAAGCGAGCCTCGAGGAAAAATGATTTATCTCGAGGCAGCAAAGAAAAAAAAATGGTAAATCGCTCAACCTTCGTGCATACTAATTTTTCATCGCTTTCTCGAGCATCGAAATGTATGAATAATCCCGAAGATTATTTCAAGAACAATGAAGAGGGAGAAAGGGATAAATTATCCTACGAAAATTGCCTCAGTGAGGAAGAAAATGTACTCTAAAAATAAAAGGTAAAGGACAATAATGAGATTTATTGATTTTTAACATCTAACCGATAGCGAGCGGACTCAGCCGACTAAGTCTAGAACATTTTGACCGAATCGCAATAATCGGAGGCTTCGTCAGACAATTTCGCAGGCACCGATTATTTTATATTGCTCTGAAAAATTAAACACCAGTGAAAAACTGATGTAGTTACCGAATGGGACTGTAAAGACGAGACTAAATGCAAAAGGGACATCCATAATAACAAAAAAAAGTTCCTTGTTATTGGCAGCGTGATCAAACTCCCTCCCCGGAAGCTTCCACTTGATAACGAAGCCAACACAATGGGTAACGAAAGTTGCAATTAATAATTTTTTAAATATATCGATGATTTTGGGTAAACGCTGATTATCAGAGCCAACGGACAGTTGGGAAGACATCATTGATTTTCATGATCAATGAAGACTCAGGAAAAGTTAGGTACTCGCTAAAAAAAAAATAGATTACAGATTTCGTTACCGACTCAACCTGAGTAATCATGACCAAACCAACGAAACCAAACCAAATAAAAAAACACAATTCCAGGGAAATGTTTACTGTCTCTTTTCCAAGCTAATCCAAAAACCCTCCGCGGATCCCAACAGAAAAGATTCCTTGCTGAACGTAATTTCTTTCCCAGTTTTGTCCGATGGCTTAATAACGAAATTGCGCAACATGTGTGCTATAACAATCTTCGTCTCCATGACAGCGAAGCGTTCCCCGATGCACTTTCTTGGTCCGAAACCAAACGGCGTGAAAGTGTAAGGTACGATCTTCTTCCGGTTTTCCTCGCTGAATCTCTCGGGGTCAAACCGATCGGGTTCGTCAAAGTACTTCGGATCGCGATGAAAGCCGTAGGTCGGAATCCACAGTGACGTATCGGGCTCGACGGTGACACCTCGTGAACCTTCCATCGGAGGCGGCAGTGTGTAAGTCTTCCGGCAAACTCGGTCGGTAACCGGGGTCGGTGGATAGAGCCTCAAACATTCCCAAATTACCATATCCATGTACCTCATCTCTCCCAGAGTCTCCCAACTGACCTCACCGTCTTCGTCCCCCAAAGCGTCGTCGACCTCCCGCCGAAGTTTTTCCTGAACGTCCGGATGATGAGCCAGAAGGTTGCTGGCGAAGCACATCAGCCGTGTGGAAGTCCCGAATCCGGCGAGGAAGAATATGAAAGCCTGAGCGATCATCTCGTCGATCGTCGTATTCGCCTCCATCAGCAGGCTGATCATGTCCGGTCTGGAGGTGCCGGTTTCTCGCCTCATTCTCACGGTATCCGTTACGAGATTCCTGAAGAATTCGTTGGTCTTTCGCGTCAAGTAGCGCTGACCAACGAAACGCATTGTCCTTGGAAAAATCCTCGCGGCTATGAACTTCAAGCGCTTCAACCAACCGTCCGTGTTGACCGCGTCGGTTCCACACCGGTAGAACTCGTTGTTGGGTTCCTTCATGGAATCGACGCTGACGCCGAAGGCCACGGTTGCTATCACGTCGATAGTGTACCTGGTGTAGGCGTCCTTGGCGTCGATCTCCCGCCACCGACTCGGATGGTCTCTGAGATGGCGGACGAAGTTGCTCGAGCACTGGGACACCAGGTCGAACATGTACCTCATCTTCTTGCCTGTGAAGGTTGGACTAAGGGTGGCTCGCATGTCGCGCCAATGTTCGTTCTTCAGGGAGAAGATGTTTCTTGAGAGCAACGGATCGAAGTCCTCCTCGATGAAACCGCGATGATTGGGGAAGTGCTCGAAGCTCTTCACACCGATCTCCCTGACGATTTCTGGGTCCTTGATGACCAGAAGGGGACGGTTGAGGTTAACGGTGCCGTAGTACCTGGCACCGGGGCAGGAAAAATAGAGATCCTTGCTCAGCTGGGCCGAAGACTTTTGGTGGAAGGCCATCGATGAGAACACGCCGATTATGGGAAACGCCCTCAAACTGGGGATTCCCCGGCGAGACCAGTAGAACCATTGATAGATCAGGTGACGGATGAGCAAACCGAGCAGGCCCAGGAAAATTGTTACCAGGGCCGAGACAGCAAAATTAAAATCCATGGCCGGACATCGAACTCGTTGAAACGTTTCTCACTGTTGATGGCTGTTGGTTTTTCTGATGGTACTTGTTGAGAAGTGACTGCGATTCGAAGTACGGAGCACAAACACAGGCGGAGGTGAACGATTGTGAAACCGGTAGACGTGGTTCAACTTTTCGACGGCATCTGGAAGTTGACTCAGCACCAAATTGCTTTCGTGCGTCGCCTCCCACCGGGCTTTGATGGGGGGTGAAAAAAACAATGACTCGACGGGTACAACGGGCGGGCGATAGCGGAGGAACGATCAATTTTTGTTGTTTTTTTTTTTATAATTCATATCGGATTTATCAGATGGCAATCGCTTCTTTTGTTTTCGTAATAGAGCGGACACTTTCAATGCGCTCTTTTCGCGACTGATAAAAAAGAAACAATCATTCGGGGTCATTGAACGCGATTGATAAATTTGTATATTGTTCGGTGCATCTGTGCTCACGATACTAACAAAACGCTGGATCTGTAGTAGAAATTCTGCTCCAATCAGCTTCCTTATCTACGCGTCCGTCTCGACGCTAACTCGTAGTATCTTCTTTTTTCAAACTCAACACAGTCTCTTTATCTCGTAATTTATTTTTGCTTCTCAATGATAACGGCAGCGAGCGAGAGATAAGTGAAATCGTTCAATCCTCGACTCCTGGGATTAAGGGTACGCTCGATGAAAAGTAAAGACCGTTTTAAATATGCATTTTTTGGGGAGAACAGATGGATTTTACACAATTAAAAACAAAATGTATGTAGTGAATTCCGTTAACGTTTTTCACTTTTCATTTTCAACGATTTGCATGCAGCTGATATTTTGTATGTGTAACATATATTTTCAAATAAAATATGGCGGTTAAAAAAGCGAACAAAAATTGCAATAAAATGGGCGTCCTATGAATTTTGTAGTCGCGGAATCCAAATTAAAAATACGAAACTTCCCAAATTCAAACGGCGCATCTAATATAGTAGAATTTAATTCCAAAAACATACGGAACTCCCAAAAGATTTTCAAAATCCAAAATGAATTCAATATGGCCGACCGGAATTCAACAAAAAATGTATTTAAATAAACAAAAAAAAATTGTATTGGCTTTGGTATTGTTATTATTATTTCTGTCTTCCATGGTTTTGGGAAGTGCGCATCCATTAGTCAAGAGTTGAATGTGTCTAAAAGGAATCGAAAGGACCGCAGAAGATATAACGAAGACAACAGTTGGTTTTAAAAATATAATAACAACAATAACAATCGTCAACGATAACAATCACCAGTCTAGAAATAAATACAACTGCAAGAGCTAGAAGTGATGTTTTATACATGAAAACATGTACACGGCTTATATCAAAAAATATATGTTCGCCGAAAAATTATACACTTCGGATATACTTTGGAAGATATCTTCAAGTTTACAGCAATCCGTATGATTGATATATTATCAATCATATTAAAACCGAATAATTCTATAGAATCTCGAATATATTTTTTGCACAGATTTTATTTCTGTGCGGGTCAAAGCCCTCGATTAAACATTCGTAATATTTGTCAACAGAGAATTTCTTTTCTTTCCTTGCGAAACAAGAAGAAGATAAATATGGTATAATATTCCAAACTGTCTCAGCGACTCGAGCGTGCGGCACGTGCAAGCGCCGATAGATAAAAATAAAACATGACGAGATGAGGGTCCTGTAGCACTGCGAAGAGATCGAGATACGGCCATCATGTGTAAACAGCGCCGAGCAATACTCGTGGAGTGTTTCTTTTCCGAGGAGCACAATAAAAAATACTTTTCTCAAAAAAAAAAAATATATATATATATATATATATATATATATATCATATATTATTTCCTTGTTTCCAGTGTCATCCAAAATCCATTCTCGGGAGCCATACTGAAAGATTTTTTCGAGAATACAATGTCCTTAGTTGTTTTCTTCGACGCTACCATTGTGAAATTCTTGAGGAGATTAGCAACGAGAATCTTCGCTTCCATGAGAGCAAAGCGTTCGCCAATGCATTTTCTGGGTCCTATACCGAAGGGCAAGTAGGTGTAAGGATTAACGTCGTTCTTGTTCGCGTCGTTGAAACGTTCGGGATTGAATTTTTCGGGTTCCGGAAAGTACTTTGGATCGCGATGTAATGCGAAGACCGGAATTGAGATGGACGTATCAGGCTGGACGGTGAATCCCTCGGTGCCCTCGGTGGAGGGTGGAAGGGTGTAAGCCTTGCTGCAAACTCGATCGGTAAAGGGCATCGGTGGATAGAGTCTCAGAGTTTCCGAAATTACCATATCCATGTATCTCATTTTTCCAAGTGCCTCGTAGGTGACGTTGCTCTCGGAATCGGCCAATACCTCATCGACCTCCTGGCGAAGTCTCTCCTGAACGTCCGGATGATGGGACAGCAGGTGGGAAACGAAGCACATGAGACGCGAGGACGTGTCGAAACCAGCGAGAAAGAATATAAAAGCCTGGGCGATGATGTCGTCGGTGGTCATTTCCATGCCCTTGTCGTTGTCCCTCGCCCGCATGAGGAGATCGATCATGTCGGGTCTAACGATTCCTCTCTCCTCGCGCACCCTCACCGTGTCGCTGACGAGCGTTCTGAAAAATCTGTCGGGCTCTGCCGAAAGAAAACTGAAACCCAGCATTCGCATGAACTTCGGCCACATTCTCGCGGCAATGAATTTAACGAGCGTCGAGTAGCCGTCGAAGACAACGGCTTTCTTGCCGTTCTCATAAAAATCGTTCTTCGGATCTTTCAACGAATTCACGCTTATACCAAACGCCGAAGTGGCTATGACGTCGTTCGTGTATCTCGTGAAAGCGTCCTTCATGTCGAACTCCCGCCTGACCTCCGGATGATCCCGGAGATGTTTAACGAAGTCCATCGAGCACTTAGAGACCAGCTCGAACATGTACTTCATTTTGTTGGCGGTGAAGGATGGGCTCAGGGTCGATCGCATCTCGCGCCAACGATCGTCCTTCAGTGAGAAGATGTTTCTCGAGAGTAGAGGATCGAAATCCTCCGGAACGAAGCTGCGATGATTCGGAAAATAATCGAAACTCTTGACGCCGATTTCTCTGATTATCTCCGGATCTCTGACTATTATGACGGGTGTACTGAAGTCTAGTGCGCCGACGTATTTGGCACCGGGATGACAGTTGTAGATATCGAGCAGCAATTCGGGAAATGACTTTATGCGAAAAAGTGCCTCCCAAGCGAAGCCAACTATTGGCAAGCCTCGGATATAAGGGACCCCAGTTCCACGCCAGAATGTCACATGACGGTAAGCGATCACCACGACACCAAGAAAGCCGAGGATCAGAGTCCACAGCACTAGATACAGCAGATCCATGACGAGCCTCCAGTCACTCATAAAGTTCAAACCGTTGGCTCGGATCTATCGAACCATTTATCGATGCTGGTTGCCTTGATGGTACAAATTGCCTTGCGATATCGCTTGCAAACTGGGACACTGTGCTATCCGAAAGTTCACACAATTCGACACTGTTCTTTGAGGATTTTTTTTTTAATTCGTTGACAGCAGCTTTTTTGCTCCTCCATGCACATTTGCAGGCGTCCGGTGGACTCGTGAGAACAGCGACGACTGATTTCTACAAGTGTATAGTAGTTAGCCAGTAGGCATGGAAGGAGCGTGTCTTATGGTGGGGGTTTGAGGAATCTCGAGGTGGACGCGGCTTTGACGAGCGTCGGTCACTGACGAGGTTCTTGCATTCAGCAGGGGCGTAGATAGTACAAATTGGTATTACAAGTACACTCTAGAGAAACTACTTGACGCAAGACGACGCAGAAGGATCCTCTTGCAGGGAGTTTATTCTCGTATGCGGCCAATGACCCCAGTGAACATTTTCGAGTACCACATTGGTGCCTGATGAAGCATCGAATAAGCCTTATCAGCGTCTGATGTAACGCGTCAAAGATTCCACCATGGAGATAAATCCAATTGCCGCGAAAGGCGTCCTTTCGCATCAAATAGATATTTTGTTAGAATTAATTTTATTAATTTATGTATGTATTGATTGATTTATTTATTTATTTATTTACAATGGGAAAACCCCTCTTACAAAAGCAAAGATAAACAGTCTATCTAATTGTAACTTATGTAATAACGCACAAGAATTTTTGAGTGTTCGAAAATGATTTAACAAAAGTGCACATCGTATCACATAAAAAGAAAAATACAAGATGCAAAAAATCTTGACAAAAAAAACTTGGCGTGCCAGTTTTTCTTTACAATAGCTGTCGTATATGGTTCCTTCAAATAATCAAGGGAGAGGCAAAGTAACTGCAATAACTGCAGTAACTGTAATTATAAAAAAAGTACTTGATTGTTCCTTTACCTAATAATAATAGTGACCTAGTATGGTGTCAATCGGTTCACATTTTATAATGCATTTTTTAAACATCGTTTAAACAATATTTGGTAAACATTTTTTTTAACAATATTGACCAAACTTAGTGTCAATCAGTTTATATTTGATATAAAAATACTCCCCAGGTCCATCGTGAAGATTTCCGAAGAATCCGAAGAATTTTGCGTATAGCACGTATCACCTCACACCCGTATTTCAGGTTCCCCTCATCATATCTCGGGAACCGCTGAACGATTATGATCGCAATTAGGTCCATTGGAAAGCTTGGGTCCGAATTATATCATAAAAGTGTCCTTGAAAATTCGATCCGATGCTTCGTTGCCGAGATCGAGCCTTCCGAAAATTATCGCGTTAACTCACGCACAATTGAAAAATTTTGGATCGATTGCTGATCACGATCATCGTACACAAGAATCCACCGAATGAATATGTTCGGAATGAAGCGAACTGGAAAGCTTGGATAGACATTCTATAGTAAAAATCTTATTATCATTTTGATCCGATGATTAATTTGTGAGATAACGTACAGCAAAAAAATACTTCCGGCATTTTGGAGTATAACTACTTGGTAGCGTCCTTCGCTCGCTTAACATTTTTTTAAGTACTTGGCGTCGAGACGCTACCGCGTCTCTTGATCATACACATTCGTTTACTAGGAATTACAGAAATATCACTCAATCATCGATAGTTCAGCGCAATGCTACTTTTTAATATTGCCCTTTTGAACCGTCTCAGAGAACCCCCAACAGTTCAAAGCTTCCACTGTATTCGAGAGGCTCGTGAATCTGTAGACATCTGACCTCCAGCCCAATTCAAATCTCACTTGCTGTATAAAGAAAGTGTTTACTTCAGCACCGATTCGTACGATCTACGCCTCTGCCGAATGCAAGAGTTACATTCGTGACGTAAGCCTCTCAAAGTCGAGGCCGGCCCGAGATTACTCGAACTCCCACCATCTGACATGCTCTCCCCACACCTACCAGTTAACTATAGCAAACTGATGCAGAATCCGGTAGACTGGTCTTCACCAGTCTACCGGACGCTGCAGACCTGCGTCGGTGAGCAAAGAAGCCAACTATTCAAAACTAAAACTCGAGCCATTCCCAGTGAAGTAACAAACAAACCCTCGGAGAAAAGTTTCGAATTGTATTAGTTTTCGTATTATAAAGTGTTCCAGACCTTCCATTGATATCGCAAGGCATGGATCTATTGTACCTCGTGCCTTGGACTCTGATCCTTGGCTTCTTTGGAGTCCTGGTGATCGTTTACCGTCATCTGACATTCTGGCGGGAAACGGGAGTTCCTTATATCTCAAGTTTGCCGATAATTGGCTACGGTTGGCCCGTATTTCTGCGCCTAAAATCATTTCCCGAATGGATGCTCGACACCTACCGCTCTAGTCCTGGTGCGAAATACGTCGGTGCACTGGACTTCGGTAAACCCGTAATAATAATCAAAGATCCGGAGATAATCAGAGAAATCGGCGTGAAAAGTTTCGATTACTTTCCGAATCATCGCAGCTTCGTCGCGGACGATTTCGATCCTCTACTTTCGAGAAACGTCTTCTCACTGAAGGACGATCGGTGGCGCGAGATGCGATCGACCCTGAGCCCATCCTTCACCGCCAACAAAATGAAGCACATGTTCCAGCTTGTGTCGAAGTGCTCGATGGACTTCGTAAAACATCTTCGGGATCATCCGGAAGTCCGTCGAGACTTTGACATGAAGGACGCTTACACGAGATACACTAATGACGTAATAGCCACGTCGGCCTTCGGTATAAGTGTCGATTCCATGAAAAATCCGAACAACGATTTTTACGAAAATGGCAAGAAGACCATTATCTTCGATGGCTATATGAATATCCTTAAATTCATTGCTGCGCTAATATGGCCGAGATTCATGCGCATGTTGGGTTTCACTTTTCTTCCAGCAAAGACCGACAGATTCTTCAAGACGCTGGTCAGCGACACTGTGAGGGTGCGCGAGGAAAAAGGCATTGTCAGACCCGACATGATTGATCTCCTCATGCGCGCGAGGAACAACGACAGAGGCATGGAAATGACCACCGACGACATCATCGCCCAAGCTTTTATATTCTTTCTCGCTGGTTTCGACACATCCGCGCGCCTCATGTGCTTTGTCTCGCACGTTCTCTCCCATCATCCGGACATTCAGGAGAGACTTCGCCAGGAGATCGATGAGGTATTGATCGATTCCGACGGTAACGTCACCTACGAGTCACTAGGAAAAATGAAATACATGGATATGGTGATTTCGGAAACTATGAGGCTCTATCCACCGATGCCCTTTACCGATCGAGTTTGCAGCAAGGCATACACCCTGCCACCGGCTACCGAGGGCATCAAGGGGTTCACCATCCCGCCCGACACGACCATCCTGATTCCGGTCATTGGATTCCATCGTGATGCAAATTACTTTCCGGAACCCGAAGAATTCAATCCCGAACGTTTCAACGACATTAACAAGAACGACGTTAATCCTCACACGTACATGCCTTTTGGCATTGGACCGAGAAAATGCATCGGCGAACGTTTCGCTCTCATGGAAGTGAAGATTCTCGTTGCCCATCTCCTCCTGAATTTCACCATGATAGCGTCGGAGAAAACAACGAAGAACATTGTATTCAAAAAAGGATCTTTCAACGTAGCCCCCGAGAATGGATTTTGGATGACACTTGAGACGAGGAAGTAAAGATGACGTTTTTTTTCCTTTTTATTGCAAACCGCGTAATTTTTCGAGTATTTCGGACCACTGTTTACATACGAAGATAAACGTGATCGGGCCGTACAGACTCTCCCCTCGTCGTGTTCTATTTTTATTTATCAATGCTCGCACGTGCCGCGTGCTTGAGTGACCACGGGCTCTGAAGCTGCTTTGATCCGTACGGAAACTAAATATGTGTACAAATATATTCAACGCAAATTCAAATTCACCGGTTCCCTATGATTAATACATTAATCATACAAATACTGTATGCTTCAAAATATATGTTCCTAAATATATCTAAAAGATACTATTTGTCGTCGAAGATAATCCCATATGGGGAGACTTGTAAAATATCACTCATAGTTGTATTTTTTTATGTTTCTTATTGTTCTTGTTTTTGTTATATTTTTATATAATAAATTGTACCAATACCCAATATATAATAAATTGTAAGTAGGAGGTGGTGTCACTGAATTCTATTATTTCAGAAAAATAATAAATGTGTATTGTATAACGCAAAGGAAACCTTTTTTTATATATCTTTTTGTGTTTTTGTTTTTATATATATTCCTTATATATATTCCTAAAAAAATAGTACAAACACTGAATCCGAGTGCTATTCAAATCCGATTAGACGCGTTACGTTAAAAGTGTTGGTTTTTATTATCACCGAGTTTCATAGAACTGCTCCTCATAACATACTCTAGTCGGTACGAAGCGAGATCAATATACACCACGCCCAGTACTAATTACAGTGGCAACCGCTCATTTTTTTATTCATTTAAATGATTTTTGATATAATATAATCTAATTGCTCAATAGTCCTATCACTGTTTCTCCGTTATGTAGTGGACAATGTCTTCGGAGGGCATCGTATAAAATGTTGTGAATCTTCTAAATTCGAGGAGGATACTTCTCGAATTTAAGAGACTCACATTCTGTGAACAAAGTTGGAACATGATACGGACGTCCGATGGAGTAAAAAGGTATTTTTTTGTTTTTTTCTATATTAAGTTTATAATCACTAGCGACAACGAGCTCGCTTCGCTCGCGCTTATTTCTATTCTTTTAGTTTAGGTGTGCCGATCTTACTAACGAAACGGACGATCCCGATTGGCTACGAAAACTGGCTTCACGTTTTCGATTATTTCGATACATTTATCTCGATCATTCGAGGTCATGTCTTTTTTAAGAGATTTATATGTGTCCAACTGGATTCCGATTCACAAGACTTCATGTCAACACCTCAAGAATACTGCGTAAACAGTTTTAGTTGCATTGGTTTATTCGCTGCGAAAATGTACCATGATACGAACGTCCAATGGAACCAAGATGTGTGGAAATGTGATTACAATAGGCACTTTTTACGTGTTGGGGTGAGTGCTTAAAAAATGCCACTCCAAGTTCTTATGCGCTATCACAATGTTCTATGGCTCGATTTATAAATATGATCAACTTTTTTTGTATTTTATTTATCATATATTAAATTATACGATTTTTCATTATTCCTTTTTTTTCATTACTTGATGAACAACGAGATACGGTTTTTTTGGGCACTTTATGAGTTCTTAAAGTATTTTAAGTACAATGTACTGTAAGTAAGTGTACATTTCGTTCCTGGTACTTTCAGGATGCTTCACACGTACATTCCCAGTCAAAAGTGAGATTCAATGAGAATTCGAACACTTCCTAATGGTATAAAAATCTGAAAAAAATCAACTGTATTAAAGGTGCCAACAACATTCATTTTGCATAATAATAATGTCAAAAATTTTATAGAAGCGACATAAATTTTTTCGAAATATTCTATCATTTTTGAATTTTCGTTTAAAATTTTTTTTTAAGGCCGTAACTACGGAACGTTTGGCGCAATGACCTCCAAACTTTTTGTGTTTACTGTTGAATCGTGATACTGAACCATATCCAAAATTCCTGGCTCTCCAACGATTTTTTAAATTTGCAAAAAAAAAAAATTTTGAAATGATAGAAAAATTCTGAAAAAATTCATATGAATTCTGAAACATCAAAGAATTCATTTAAAATGAGAAAATACGCAGTCGTCTGATTTATTTTTAAACAATTAATTTTTCGAATAATTTATCAATAACTTTTTGGCATTATTATTATGCAAAATCAAAGTTCTTGACATACATAATGCGGCTGATTTTTTTCGGATTTTTGGCATGTAGCGAAGTACTGAA